>CM022756.1:6569682-6604682 GCA_012411365.1 Ameiurus melas
GACTATAACTGTAAATAAGAGACTATAACTGTAAATAAGAGACTATAACTGTAAATAAGATCTAATAATGTAAATAAGAGACTATAACTGTAAATAAGAGACTATAACTGTAAATAAGATGTAATATGTAAATAAGAGACTATAACTGTAAATAAGGATATAACTGTAAATAAGAGACTTTGTTTTGAAAACGAAAAAGCTGTAAATAAACGAAAAAGAAAAATAAGAAGGTATAATATGTAAAAGATAACTGTAAAATAAGAGACTATAACTGTAAATAAGATCTAATAATGTAAATAAGAGACTATAACTGTAAATAAGATATTGTAAATAAGAATATAACTGTAAATAAGATCTAATTATGTAAATAAGAGCTATAACTGTAAATAAGAGACTATAACTGTAAATAAGATCTAATAATGTAAATAAAAGACTATAACTGTAAATAAGAGACTATAACTGTAAATAAGACTATAACTGTAAAAAGATCTACTATGTAAATAAGAGACTATAACTGTAAATAAGATCTAATAATGTAAATAAAAGACTATAACGTAAATAAGAGACTATAACTGTAAATAAGATGTAATAATGTAAATAAGAGACTATAACTGTAAATAAGATCTATAATGTAAATAAGAGACTATAACTGTAAATAAGATCTAATAATGTAAATAAGAGACTATAACTGTAAATAAGAGACTATAACTGTAAATAATGTATATATGTAAATAAGACTATAACTGTAAATAAGAGACTATAACTGTAAATAAGATCTAATAATGTAAATAAGAGACTATAACTGTAAATAAGATCTAATAATGTAAATAAGAGACTATAACTGTAAATAAGATCTAATAATTAAGGACTATAACTGTAAATAGATCTAATAATGTAAATAAGACTATAACTGTAAATAAGAGACTATAACTGTAAATAAGATCTAATAATGTAAATAAGAGACTATAACTGTAAATAAGAGACTATAACTGTAAATAAGGTCTAATAATGTAAATAAGAGACTATAACTGTAAATAAGAGACTATAACTGTAAATAAGATCTAATTATAAAAATAAGACTAACTGTAAATAAGAGACTATAACTGTAAATAAGATCTAATAATGTAAATAAGAGCTATAACTGTAAAAAGAGATATAACTGTAAATAAGATTAATAATGTAAATAAGACTATAACTGTAAATAAGAGACTATAACTGTAAATAAGATCTAATAATGTAAATAAGAGACTATAACTGTAAATAAGATCTAATAATGTAAATAAGAACTATAACTGTAAATAAGAGACTATAACGTAAATAATGTAATAATGTAAATAAGAGACTATAACTGTAAATAAGAGACTATAACTGTAAATAAGATTAATATGTAAATAAGACTATAACTGTAAATAAGATAATTAAATAAGATTAACTGTAAATAAGAGACTATAACTGTAAATAAGATCTAATATGTAAATAAGAGACTATAACTGTAAATAAGAGACTATAACTGTAAATAAGATCTAATAATGTAAATAAGAGACTATAACTGTAAATAAGATACTATAACGTAAATAAGAGACTATAACTGTAAATAAGATCTAATAATGTAAATAAGACTATAACTGTAAATAAGAGACTATAACTGTAAATAAGATCTAATAATGTAAATAAGAGACTATAACTGTAAATAAGAGACTATAACTGTAAATAAGATCTAATAATGTAAATAAGAGACTATAACTGTAAATAAGAGACTATAACTGTAAATAAGATCTAATATGTAAATAAGAGACTATAACTGTAAATAAGAGACTATAACTGTAAATAAGATCTAATAATGTAAATAAGAGACTATAACTGTAAATAAGAGACTATAACTGTAAATAAGAGACTATAACTGTAAATAAGATCTAATAATGTAAATAAGAGACTATAACTGTAAATAAGATCTAATAATGTAAATAAGAGACTATAACTGTAAATAAGAGACTATACTAAATAAGATTAATAATGTAAATAAGACTATAACTGTAAAATAAGAGACTATAACTGTAAATAAGATCTAATAATGTAAATAAGAGACTATAACTGTAAATAGGCTATAACTGTAAATAAGATTATTGTAAATAAGCTATAACTTAATAAGACTATAACTGTAATGTTGTATAAGAACTATAACTGTAAATAAGACTATAATGTAAATAAGAGACTATAACTGTAAATAAGATCTAAATGTAATAAGAGCTATACTGTAAATAAGATTAATAATTATGCTATACTGTAAATAAGATATAATGTAAATAATCTGTAAAAATAAGTAAATTTTTATTGTAATGGCTATAATGTAAATAAGATATAATGTAAATAAGATTATTGTAAATAAGAGACTATAACTGTAAATAAGAACTATAACTGTAAATAAATTAATTATGTAAATAAGATATATGTAAATAGAGACTATAACTGTAAATAGAGACTATAATGTAAATAAGATCTAATAATGTAAATAAGAGACTATAACTGTAAATAATTAATAATATATGTATAATTATGTAAATAAATTTTATACTTTATATATGTAAATAAGTATAACTGTAATTTATGTATAACTGTAATAAATTTATTAATACTATAACTGTAATATTTAATGTATAGCTATAACTGTAAATAAAGCTATACTGTAAATAATTTAATGTAAATAAAGACTATAACTGTAAATAAGAGCATAATGTAATTATTTTTATAAATTATTAATAGATATAATATAATTATAATTATAGACATAACTGTAATAAGAACATAACTGTAAATAATTTTATATAATGTAAATAAGAGACTATAACTGTAAATAAGATTAATATGTAAATGAGCTATAATCTTAAATAATTAATAATGTAAATAAGACTATAACTGTAAATAAGATCTAATAATGTAAATAAGATATAACTGTAAATAAGAGACTATAACTGTAAATAAGATCTAATAATGTAAATAAGAGCTATAACGTAAATAAGCTATAACTGTAAATAAGTTAATTTTACTATAATGTAATAAGACTATAACTGTAAAATTTTTATTTTTATTTTGTAAAGAGTATAACTGTAAATAAGATTAATATGTAAATAAGTTCTGTAAATAAACTATAACTGTAAATAAGATTATTTGATATAATGTATAAATTAATAATAATAAACTTAATGTAATGTATTTTATAATGTAATTTTATAATTTATTTTATATTTTATATATGTGTAATTTTTGCTATAAGTAAATTATGTAATTTTAGTTTTTTAAGGCTATAACTGTAAATAAGTAAGTAATATAGTAAAAGATACTTTTAATTGAATTATACTAATTTATATTAAATAGAGCTATAACTGATAATTTTTTAATTATGTAAATAAGAGACTATAACTGTAAATAAGATCTAATAATGTAAATAAGAGACTATAACTGTAAATAAGATCTAATAATGTAAATAAGAGACTATAACTGTAAATAAGAGACTATAACTGTAAATAAGGTGTAAATGTAAATAAGAGACTATAACTGTAAATAAGATCTAATAATGTAAATAAGAGACTATAACTGTAAATAAGATCTAATAATGTAAATAAGAGACTATAACTGTAAATAAGAGACTATAACTGTAAATAAGGTTAAATGTAAATAAGAGCTATAACTGTAAATAAGACTATAACTGTAAATAAGGTCTAAATGTAAATAAGAGACTTAACTGTAAATAAGAGACTATAACTGTAAATAAGATCTAATAATGTAAATAAGAGACTATAACTGTAAATAAGATCTAATAATGTAAATAAGAGACTATAACTGTAAATAAGATCTAATAATGTAAATAAGAGACTATAACTGTAAATAAGGTGTAAATGTAAATAAGAATATGTAAATAAGAGCTATAACTGTAAATAAGATTAATAAAATAAGAGACTATAACTGTAAATAAGATCTAATAATGTAAATAAGAGACTATAACTGTAAATAAGATCTAATAATGTAAATAAGAGACTATAACTGTAAATAAGATCTAATAATGTAAATAAGAGACTATAACTGTAAATAAGAGACTATAACTGTAAATAAGATCTAATAATGTAAATAAGAGACTATAACTGTAAATAAGAGACTATAACTGTAAATAAGATCTAATAATGTAAATAAGAGACTATAACTGTAAATAAGATCTAATAATGTAAATAAGAGACTATAACTGTAAATAAGATCTAATAATGTAAATAAGAGACTATAACTGTAAATAAGATCTAATAATGTAAATAAGAGACTATAACTGTAAATAAGAGACTATAACTGTAAATAAGATCTAATAATGTAAATAAGAGACTATAACTGTAAATAAGAGACTATAACTGTAAATAAGGTGTAAATGTAAAAAACAGACTGTATCTTACAGGGTAGTTGTAGGAGTGAGTCGTAGACTTTGCACTGTAACTGGCCGGTGCTCTGGTACACACAGGACTGCCACAGTCCCTCATACATGGCCTGTGCTGTTATAATGTTGTCCCCTGCATACGAGGACATCTTCCACTCTGTCATGGTGGCAGAGATGATCAATCCCACAAAGCCTAAAAATGCCAACGAGAAGCCGAGAAGCTGCATCCCTCCGCTGGCCATGTCTGCTATCAAAGAGGGGTTTCCAATCAGAAGAGGAAAGACAGGACGAAAATCCTGAGAGAGAGGGACAGAGATAAAGAGAGGGAGAAAGAGAGAGAGCTCTCAGCTGCAGGTCAGGAGAGAAGATTCACTTGGACTAAAGTGTGGAGTCTCTGCTGGTCATCACTTCCTCCCTCACCTGGGAGCAACACACACACACACACACACACACACACAGAGAGAGAGAGAGAGAGAGAGAGAGACAGAGACTGCCACCTTGTGGACAATTCACTAACAGCAGGCAATGTAAATGTATTTAAATACAGTCATGGGAAAAAGGAAAGTGCACCCACCTTCAGTTCCAGGTTTCAGGGCTTAAGTAACAACCGTGTGGTCTTCATCAACCTCTATAAACAAATAGCCTCAAGTGACAACACAACACACAGAATAGATCATTTTATTCCAGATGTTATTTATATGCTTGTTCTTGAGATTTGGATTCAACAGGTTAAACAGGTTAATAACTAGAGCTCAATAGTCCATCCATCCATCCATTCATCCATCTTCTACCGCTTATTCGTTTTCAGGGTCGCGGGGAACCTGGAGTCTATCCCAAGGAGCATAGGGCACAAGGTGGGGTACACCCTGGACAGGGTGCCAGTCCATCGCAGGGCACAATCACATACACACTCACACACCCATTCATACACTACGGACACTTTAGACACACCAATCAGACTACCATGCATGTCTTTGGACTGGGGGAGGAAACCGGAGTACCTGGAGGAAACCCCCGCAGCACGGGGAGAACATGCCGAACCCTGGAGGTGTGAGGCGAACGTGCTAAAATAGAATAATTTTGATCATGTTGGGTTGGGATTGTAAGTAGATTGTACCCTGAGCATCCCGGATGCCATTATGAGATCAGGAATTAGGTTTTACTAAGGAGAAAACATCTTGTTTTGATGATGTTTGGTCTGGAGAAGGAGCCGGTTCTGGACCGGTCCAACCGGACCCTTCAGCCGAAGCCGAAGTCTGGTGAACGACCACGAGCTATTGTGTGCAGATTCCACTATTACAGTGACCGTGTTGATATTTTAGGCCGTGCGAGAGAGCTCCAGCAGATTAAAGTGAGGGATTTGACCATCTCCGTGTTCCCTGACTACACAGTCCAGACAGCCCGGGCCCGGGCCGCGTTTAACGGGGTTCGGCGTCAACTTCGTGATATTGAGGGAGCTCGCTATGGAATACTTCATCCAGCTCGGCTTCACATTACATACAACGGTGTCCAGAAGGACTTTATTTCAGCGGAGGAAGCAGCAGAATACGTTAAACTCTTAAAACCGGGGTGAACCGCATCACCTACACAGTGTAGTGTTCTTTATTTATTTATTTATTTGTTTATTTAGTATATATTTTATTATTATTTTTATCATTATTATTTTTAATTTTTATTTATTTATTTGTTTTCTTTGATAATATTCTTTATTCTAATTTGCACTCGGCCATCCAGCTCTATAGAATTCGAATTCTTATTGTGGATATGGTGCATTACTTCGTTCAGAATTTGTTTATTTATTTATTTATTTACTTACTACTTACTTACTTACTTATTTATATTTATTTTTTTTATCTTGTTATTCTCTTCTTGTATGTTATTTTAATGTGCTACACTGTGTAATATTATTAGGTATAAGTCTTTAAAAGGTAAGGACATTATATTTGTTGAAGTGCGCAGACTATTTATTAGATTTGAAGTCAGCAGGGGACTTTTTCTTACTGGAATTTTATTTTATTTTTTTAGTATTTTTATTTAGCTTACTCTAGGTCCACTTTGTGGACAACCCTAGGGGTGATACACTGCTGTCTCCTTTGTTTTATGGAGACTTTGGGTGTGTGTCCCTCTTCAGCTCCAATTGGCTATTTATATTCTTATTTTTACTTTAGTTCTTGGGTTTTATAATTTTTATATAAGGAGCGACAGCTATTGAGTAGCCATGATGAGCCGGGGGGGGCGGGGGGGATTTTTTTTTATTAATTAATTTATTATTATTATTATTATTATTATTATTATTATTTCTCAATGAAATATTTGGGGAAGGGAGGGGAGAAAAGGTAAATGAATCACATGAATATGAATCACATGTAAATGAATTACATGTAAATGAATCACATGCATGAATATGAATCACATGAAAATTAATCATATGTAAATGAATCACATGCATGAATATGAATCACATGAAAATGAATCACATGTAAATGAATCACATGCATGAATATGAATCACATGAAAATGAATCATATGTAAATGAATCACATGCATGAATATGAATCACATGAAAATGAATCACATGTAAATGAATCACATGAAAATGAATCATATGTAAATGAATCACATGCATGAATATGAATCACATGAAAATGAATCATATGTAAATGAATCACATGTAAATTAATCATATGAAAATGAATAAATAAATGCTTAAAAAAAAACTTCCACACAAACACAGGGAATGCCGGAAAAATATACCGGAAAAATATATATACCGGAAAATTTCTATACCGGAAAACAGGCAAAGGGACATATAACTCACTTAACCTTAACTTAGACAGCACGACCGCTACGAACGTGTCAACATACTATGAACGTCTAACGTACAAACAATCACAAGCCACGTGCTCAGTAACTAGTTAAATAAAGAACATAATCAATGATAAACATAAACACCTGTGACCACTCTGCTCTAAAGCTCGCGCTATCCCGAAAGTGAGCGAAACAAACAAAGTCCACTTAAACAAAGCGCCGCAGTGCCCTCTGTCGGCGGGGGCGTGACAGATAACTTTTGTCCAGGTTGGTCTGAATTTGGTGTTGATTTAACCTCGATTTAAAATTTTGGACACATGGTTTAAAAGTTTGACTATAAACATACTATAGAGCGTTGGCAACACTTGGACCAAATTTGCTCAGAAGGTTCCTTAGACCCTTCCCAATCAGTATGCCAAATTTCACAACTATTTCCAGAAGATTCTATGAAGAAGAAGAAGAAGAAGAGGAAGAAGAAGAAAAGGTGGAATAACAGGGTGCCTGGGTGCTTGGTCCCCGAATAATAATAAATAATAAATAATAAATAATAATAATAATAATAATAATAATAATAATAATAATAATATAAACTTGTTTACAATCACTAACTAATTAAATAGATAAACAACAAACAAAAACGTACTACTGTTACTACTACTTATAATAGTAATAATAATAATAATATAAATTTGTAATAACTAACTAATTAAATAGATAAACAAACAAATACTACTACAACTACTACTACTATTTCTACTACTACTACTACTAATAATAATAATAATAAAAACTTCTTTGTAACAACTAACTAACTAAATAGATAAACATCGAACAAAAAACAAACAAACAAATATTACTACTGCTACTACTACTTTTAATAATAATAATAATAATAATAATAATAATAATAATAATAATAATAATAATAAGTAAAACTTGTTTGTAATCACTAACTAAATAACTAATAATATCTACATAACTAAATATATAAGAAAACAAACAAACAAATGCCACTACCACTACTACTACAGATTTACTTTGTTTAGTTATTTATTTGATTGTTTTCTATACCCCCTTTAACACAATTTATTTCTATTTGAAAAAAATATTTGTCTTTTGCATTCTTTTTTATCAGTGAGCATAAAAAGCATGCTGCTGTTTTATTAAAAACACAAACTGAAAGTGAGTGTGTAAAAAAGAGTGTGAGAGTATCTGTAAAAAAAAAAAAAGAAAAAAAAGATCCCTCAGATTATTGACTAAAGGGTCGAAAGTCCACAAGATGATGCCTAATATTAACAAATAGAAAATGACTCTTATTAATAAAATTATTTCTATTTCTGCGTGTCCTTTAGAGCTTTACTTAGTGAAGAAATGAAAAGAGTTTCTGTATTAATAACACAAAGAAACCTGCTGAATAACTAAACCCACATGCTGCCAAGAAGCTCGAACCGGAGCAAACTATTTTGTAACATCTTCCTGTAAGGCACTGAATGACCAACAGCAAATATTGCACTTTTGCAGAGCAAACGAGTGCGAGATTAGCGGTGAGATTAACACGGCCAAAAACGGCAGAAAGTCTGAACCTGAACCTGCAGCTCGACGGACTCCTTCTTACAGAAAATTCCGGACATGCAGGTACATCATGTACATTTTCTCTTCCAGCGCCATATGTTTGTCTCCTTATTTCGATCCGTTCTTAGTTTGAACCCGAACAGCAAAGTGTAAACAAATTCCATCATTCTATTTGTCTAGAAAATTCTTTTATAGTGCGTACATGCACCGTTGTTAATAACTACACTATGAGAAAGTTCAAAGTTTTCCATTTCTACCACTTCATATATAGTTCGGTTCACTTAAAAAAAAAGATTGTGTCTCATGAAAGACACACACATATAAATCAGAAAAAAACACTATACAGAAATATCCACATAAATCTGTATAATGTAAACAGCTAACAACTGCTGAAGCCTCGATTCTGATTGGTCAGTAAGGCCTGATTCATTTTCTATAACAGCAGCTCTGACAGTAACGCGCTCGTGTGTATCATTGGTATTGTGATAAGTTTTCTGTAAGGAGATGTTTATTTTACATTCATGGAAGGAGTCTCCAGTGTCAGCACTTTGCAAAAAAAAAAAGTGAAACCGTAGCTTCAAGTTTTCTGTTTTGTTTACATCTTATTAACTTGAAGAGGCGGGGGGGGGTTTAACACAAGTGAGAACAGGAACTCAGTTGTTTCACAATCATTAAATGTAACTATAAATGGCTATAATGAATAAAATCTTTGAAAATTGCTGTGGGTTATCGGAAAACAATCAACAATCAACTTCCTGTAGTGTTAATTCCTTACATAGCTTACAATGTGCATTACAGTGAACATAAACATAACATCGATCATTAAAGACCACTGAAGGTTATTCATTACCGACAAAATGTTACTTTTTTCAACTTTTACAATGGATATAATAAAGTGTCAAAGCGCAAGACTGAAACCAGAAACAAACACTCATTTGATGTTTGTTTTCCCAGGAGAAGATGTGGATCCACAATGTGGTTGCTCTGCTTGTCCTGCTTCAGCTCTGCCAAAACGCTGTCCTGAGCACCAGCAGCACCTTCTGCCCTCCACTGTGCCAGTGTTTCTCTGTAACAACCGTCATTTGCTCAGATCCGCTGTTGAAGGCTATGCCAGCGAACATCCCCTCCCAGGCAACAGCTCTGATCGTGATAGCATCTGGTCTGAGTAGGATCACCATTCAGGAGCAACTGGGAAACCTGACCAAACTTGTATTCTTGAAAAACCCAGTGGACAATGTCTCCCATGAGGCCTTTAAAAGTCTGAAGAGTCTAGAGGAGCTGGAGATTAGTGGAAGTCATTTCTTGGTCTTAGAAGCTGGAACCTTTAATAAGCTGGACAAGCTCACCAAGCTTCTTCTTAACAACAACAAGATAAAGCTTTTAGCACCAAGCATTTTTGACTCTCTTGAGAAGCTTGAGATGCTTCAACTGCGAGGAAACATGCTCACAAATCTCCACAGGGATATTTTCCACAAGCTCTACAACCTCGAAGAGCTCAATCTGTCCTCTAACAAGCTTCCTACAATACACATGAGTAAGCTGAGCAAGCTGAAGAAGTTGGATTTAGGTTTGAACAAGATCAAAGATTTGGCCCTGGACACCTTCACAGGAAACCCTCAGCTGGAAATTCTGTCCCTGATGGGTAACCAGATCACTCAAATCAGTCCAGGCATCTTCAGCCAGCTGAAGAACTTGAAGGAACTGAATCTCAGAGATAACGATATATTGGCACTGAGTGCTGGATTATTCCCTTCCAATCTGAAGATACTCGTGCTCAGAGGGAACTCCTTGGTCGAACTATCCTACGCGGCATTTACTGGCCTTCACAATCTCACTCATCTGGACTTGTCTCAAAACCTGCTATCTTCTCTTCCTGCAGAACTTTTCCACAACCTTTCCTCCTTAGAGCATCTGGACTTGTCTGAGAATACACTTCAGGAGTTAGCCAGCACTGTCTTCAGAGGACTGCTCCAAATCAGTGTCATTGATTTGCAGAAGAACAACCTAACCTCACTAGAAGCAGACCTTTTCAAAGATCAGGAACGGATGACGCGCCTCAACTTGGCCAGGAACAGACTGGAGAACCTTCCGTACGGTGTTTTCGAGCCATTAGACTTTGAGTGTTTGTTGCAGCTCCATGGTAATCCCTGGCTCTGCGATTGCGACCTAATGTACCTTCACGACTGGTTGTTCTTCAACAACAACACTGTGGTGGACCTGAGTCAGGTTCACTGCACTAATCCCCAGCCTCTCAGGGGAATGAGTCTGACCACCTTGAACAAAGAGCAGCTTGTCTGCGTAAACAGATCCATCTCTGAGACACGAAATAGCATTAACCAGACCACCAGCACTGACTCTGACAGACAGTGCAGTCTCCAGGAAGCCAATGGCATCATTGTTGTTAAGTGCAAGCTCATGAAGTGTACTGATTTAAAACTTGATGTGACTTTTCACCAGTCAGATGGAAGGAATTTAAATTATACTTTGACAGAACTTTGGCCAGAGTCTGATCAGTGCTTCAATGGGACGGTAATCCTCACTGTTTTTCCTTAAGTTGCTCATATTAATAATTCAATATAGAGCATTTAAAAAACACACACAAAAAACAGGCCTCTACAAGCACACCTAAAACATTTAATATAATAATAATAATTTAAAAAAAAGCTACTAATGCCATACGGGACAATCTTGGAGGATGAGAAACTAACTTCATCAATTTCCATTTTATTTACTAGACCTCACCAGCCTCTCTCTCTCTCTCTCTCTCTCTCTCTCTCTCTCTCTCTCTCTCTCTCTCTCTCTCTTTTCTTGGCCCGAGAACTTGCAAAGTGTTTCCCAATTTGGAAAACTTCCTGTTGCAAAGCGCTGACACTGGAGACTCCTTCGGTTAATTTTAAATAAACATTTCATCTTCATAATAATGACGATTATGCCTTCTTCATTCTTTCTTTCTTTTTCTCATAGCTCTTAAACAAAAGCTTCTTTCATTCTGCCAGCCTCATACGAGACTCAGAGAGATCATTTTGCTTCTTTCGTGAAATAAACACTTGAAATAAGCAAAATGATCTAATAATAACAACAGGACAAGACTATTTCAATCTTGAGTAAATGAGCACCAACATCTACAAACAGGCATAATGATCTTATCTCTGTTTAAAAACAATCTAATCGAGAGAAATGTCTGAGGAATTTCACTGTACTCATGATATTCCACTTGTTACAGTAGATAAATGTTGGACGGCCCAATGGAAATGTTTTATAGGACCAGGTGGTTCAGCGTCCAACGACATTTTCACATACAAAGCAGATTATCCAGGAGAAATCTCTAATCACATGACTCACACTGAGCTGATAAGCAAGGTGGATAGCCTGTGAAGTTCAAAGTACAGCCAACACTACAAACAACAGTGTAACGCTCCAACACAACCATGTGCTTTTTATGTCGAAACACGCGCTTAACACCATATACCATCGACATTTCATTACCTTGTGACCTGACGACTCGGGAGTTAATATTGTTATTATTATTATTAGGAATATTGTTAAATGTTTACTGTTATTAACACCAAGGTTTATTTATTTATGTACGTATTTGTTCTATTGTGCATCCAGGGACCCCTTAAATGCCTTGTATTCCACAGATTCATTCAGCATAGATTTCATTCATGAACACAATTATACACAAATATACAAACATACCGCTCAGTATTTAAACATCATGTCGTCATAATTCGGCTACTGACAGAACACGTTAGGTCCACAGAATCTACATTCATTACGATAATCTTTGTTGAGTTAAATTGAATAGAAGTGAAATATAATACTAACTCTCAGGAATTCATAGCCAGAATCTGTATAAGAACGTTGATAATGGCTGTGATTTCCAGCACTGTAACAAAATAAACACTCATATCAGCTCTGAGGAACCGTGGCCAAGGCTGACGCTCTGAGAACGGCTCTGAGAACGGCTGCCCTACTCAGACCTTTTCAAGTCCTCAAGTCGTTGTCAGACTTTCTAATAAAACGAATGTGATGAAATTGGATGTCCTTGGGATTCTGAACGGACCTATGAAATTATCCTTGAACTGAACCTGGAGGATTTCTGTGAACGCTGAAGAAAACACGGCATGGTGCTAAAGCTCACCCACAGAGGGCGCTCTTCGCTGGAGAGAACAGCTTGAAAATTTTCAGGAATCACTTTCAAGATTCAAGCACTTTATTGCGATATGCACAAGCATATCTTGTATAATGTAAGTCTTAGTTTGGACTGATAATGCGTCAGATAATGCGTTAGATTAAACTTTTATGCAGCTGTTTCACTAAAATAAACTTCAAACTGACTTAAAGTGTAGCAGAAGCTGATAGAATGATTTGATTGGTCACTTTACAGGTACATCAGCTGATAAAATGTTTCCTTGGATGCTAATTTAATATCCTCATACTGGTACAAATAAGTCCAGGTCTACGAATACTGTCAAGCTAAAACCCTGTTACAGAGGAGCTCTTCGTTCAGTTCAGAAGTCGTTTAGCTCTGCAAGAACTTCCTGGTTGGGGTTTTAACTGTCAATCCTGGCAGCCTTTGGCCAAAGTAAATAATTAAGCCAGACACTCCTTCAGCTATTAAATACTGTCCTACACAAAGCTCAGTTTTGTAACTGTGCATTCCTTCTACAGACATGCAGAGGTCCACTGACAATCAGAGGCTCAAACAAGCCAATAAGGGGAAAATTAAAGTCTTTTCATACATGACGTTAAACAGAAAGTGACCATCCCTGGTGTGCGATGAGCGTACAAGCTCAACCACTCAATAATATTTTCAAAAATGATAAGTAAACACAACAGATATGCCAGTACACTTGTGAAGGTGTTCTGAATGCTCTGATATTAAGTGCTCTTCTGGAAGTCCCGCCTCTTGCACAGTTTTTTCACATTAGTAACATCTCGTCTCGAAAGATGGACTGGCATGGTGTCCTCAAAAGATGGACTGGCATGGTGTCCTCACGTGTTTCGAGTCCATTAATGTGAAATAAAATCTACGAGTGATGCACGTTCCACTTAGCTATCATCAGACAAGTACATCATTGAAACAAGTTCCCTTGATTAGGCATACGCTGAAATTTAGGGCACTGACAATGTGGTGGAAAATGTCAAAACGTGAACATTGAGATGATAAAGTAACAGTGCAAAAAATTGCGTGGAACCACTTCATGCCACCCCTCCCTTTCTGAGATGAGTCTGGATGAGTAACGTTAAAAAAAGAAGAAAAAAAAAACCCAAAAACAAAACAAAGTGGGTTTTTTTTTTTTTGCAAAAAGTTAATTCCATCTCTTGGCATGTTTACCCCAAAATTACACGCCTTCATGTGGTGTTTAAGAAGTGCATTCACGAAAAGCACAATGCCATAATTAAGAAGAGATTTCAGATTAAGAAATCACAGCAAATAAAACAACTTTTTTTTTTCTTTCTTTCACTCCATTGGCATCAATTAAATCCGTTAAACTCGATCCTTTAAACATCACCGTCGTTTATGGTGAGAAGGCATGTGCCTTCCTGTTCAACCTAAACCCCCTTCCCCCAAATCCACGGCCTCAACCCCAGAACCACGGAGCAGAGGGGGGAATGATGGGAGAGAGAGAGAGAGAGAGAGAGAGAGAGAGGAGAGAGAGAGAGAGAGAGAGAGAGAGGGAGAGAGAGGGAGGGAGGGAAGGAAGGCGGGATCAGAGGGGGAGGACTCTGGGACTGCTAGGACTTGTGGTGGAGTCTCTCTCTCTCTCTCTCTCACTCTCTCTCTCCCTCCCTCCCTCTCTCTTTTTCTCGACTCTCTACAGTTTGGAGTTGAGTCAGATGAGAGATCTGGTCCTGAACGTGAACGTGAGTGTATAAGAAACTCTGTTAAAAAATAAAACACATCCAGGACTTAAGTTTGAAGCAGTAGTGTCTATCTCCAGCTGCAACTACGATGACAAACAACTCTCTCCTTGGCACAGTAAGGAGATGCATCTGAACTTTTCCTGCTAGTACAAATCCTAAAGGAGACGAAGGAAAAGAAAAGGAAGCAGAAGAAGCAGAAGAAGAAGAAGAAGAAGAAGAAGAAGAAGAAAGAGGAGGACGAGGCGCACTTTTTGAAATCAAAGGTAAGCTCATTAGCTAGCTGCTCCACTTCATGCTCCTCACTCCAAACCCATCTTTCTCTTTCTCCTCCCATCGACTTGTTCATGTCCATGTCATGGATGAATGAATCTTCACAGAGCGTTTTGTTCTCGTGGATTATTACACATCGAAGTCTGAAGAGTGTCCGGAAAGAGAGGGTTCTTTCCAAGAGAGAAAGAGTGAGAGAGAGAGAGAGAGAGAGAGAGAAAGAGAGAGAGTTCATTGAGCTGTAAAAGCTAATAAGAGTGAATAAGAGTGAAGGCTTCTCATAACTTTCCTCTGATTTTGTAGCATTTTCTACCTTCTGAGGTTCAGACCTCATGCTAATTGGAAGCATATGTTGATGCACAGGGAGTGAGGAAGTCCTACATGTTTTCCTTGCTGTCGTTGGCTCGCCTTTGTGCAAAAGAGAACGAAGGTTGAGAGATAAAGTGGAATGTTTTAAGCTCTAAGCTTTAACACGGCTGCTGTGAAGATTATTAATGATGTGCGTAAGTAGTAATATTTATCATCCGAAAGCCTCCTTAAACCTGGGTCCTGTTCAGAGCCGAACAACCGAATCGACTCTAATGAGGCAATCGTTATGAAAAGTTCCAAAGGTTAAGGTTATGGTTTGAGGCAAAATTAGCGTCCGAACGTTTTTCTTTCTTCATTTGTATGAAATCATACACCACTCTTTCAAATTCATATGAGCTTCTCATGACAGCACCTTCACTCGTTTCTCTCTTAAGCCAGCTTATCGCTGTGCAATTTTCAGACTCATTTTGTTCTCGCAGACAAAACTCACACAGCATAGAGATTAGTGTTCTGCTACAATGTTCATCTAAAAGCCACCAATAGGAGGGCGGCACAGGATTATGATAAACTCACAAGACAGCTACAAATATAGTAGTGGCGATGGCAAAAACGTAAACAATACTGATACTAATGGACCGGAAAAAAAAATTCCCTATCACCCCAAGCTCATGTTAAAAAATGTTGAGACTGTTTTTAGCACAAGCCGATTTATGACGTAAGCAGATCGCAATCACAGGTCTATCGTAAGAAGATCTTCATCATCAGGCAATATAATCTGACAAGGAGGACACACATTATAGTCTGGTATAGATTTCAGACAAGATTTTAAAGTCTTTTAGAGTCTTAAAAGGCAGCTGAAGTCGCACCGTCTACATCCTTAGTAACTTCCGCAGTCTCAAACCTTGTGTAGCCAATGGAAAGCCATAGGATGACCGTGAGTCACTGGAATTACTCTCTCGGATTTAAACATACAATATATCGTTCATGAAAACAAGCTACATGACTGTTGTAAGCCAAGATAAACTTTTACCGTAAGGGATTGTTTTCTGGAGACTCACATATTGCGTCGCCCAGTAAAGCATCGAAGTCTTAAACGCACACTGTGCCACCTTTTAGTTCCTTTGGCTTTGACATTGCTGACCTTGTTGGAATTCATCTATGAGTTCATCTGAGACTGTGTAGAGGCGGAAGTTTGTAAATTTTAATTCTACATGAGTTCTGTTCTCCCCGTGATTTAGTGGGTTTCCTCCGGGTACTCCGGTTTCCTCCCCCAGTCCAAAGACATGCGTGGTAGGCTGGTTTCCAAATTGTCTCTAGGGTGTGAATGTGTGTAAGATTGTACCCTGCAATGGGCTGGAACCTCGTCCAGGGTGTCCCCTACCTTGTGCCGCGAGTTCCATGGGATATCCTCCAAGCTCCCCGGTGACCCTGTGTAAGATGAGTGTACAGAAAATGGATGTTTGGATGAACGGATGGACGGATGATTTCTATATGAAGATCAAACATGGATCAGATCCAGTAATGTCTGGCCACGATATTAAAATTCTCCTAACTCAATGTTACTATTAAGAAACCATTAGGGTGGAGCTTTGTAGCACGAGGTCTCATATGGCAAACGAGACGTCCAATCGACATACGAATCTGGGATGATTGACAGTTGCGTAAGTGTTTTTCAATTTCGCACATTTAAAATCTATATACCGTGTTTATATGTTTATATATAAAGCTGCTTTGAGGCAATGTCCATTGTACAAAGCGCTGTACAAATAAAACTCAATTGAATTGAATTGTTTTGAACACTCTGATATTAACTGACACCGTCTGTAAGCCCCGCCCCTTTCCTTAATCTCACATTGGAAATCTCTCCTCTTTTCTTGATTTTTCTCACTTTCTTTGCGCTACATTAATGTCAAATAAAATTGATCAATGTATGCTTGATTTAGCTAACATTAGACAAGTAGACAGTTAACATCAGTTTGCAGATTTACTAAGGATGGCTAGAATAGGAAGAAAGAGAGACTGCAGTTAAACTCAAACAGACAAGTGGCAGGTTTTATTCCCATCCCAAGCGAGAGATGCTTACCGTAAAACCCTTAGACAAGTGATTTGAAAGACAGACAGGCAGCACGTTTTGTCATCAATGCTCTTATTGGTTGTTTTTAAATTCAGAAAAGGCTACTCTTCTGAATAGCAAGCATGGTAAACAGAAACGCTGCTCTTGCCGTTAGCCTGCTGTTTCATTCAAACCACACAAAACTTACAGTTCCATCATTTGACGCGTCGTGTAAATCGCATTTTGATTAAATGATCTTTGCTTGGCTTGTTTACATCTAGTTCTACTTTAGTGCTTGAGAAAAGAATCCACTAGAGGTTTGACTAGAGGTTGAAATTTGTAACCTCCGACCAGGAGAAGTAATAGAAAACACCCCCTCAACTTTAAAGTATTACTCGTGAATTCAAGGTGTACTTAAGGTACAAGGTGATCTAAGGGTACTCAGGGTGATCTCAACTACAAGCTCCTCCAATTTCAACAACTGACATCAAACCAACATGGCTGCTCACAGCATGAACATTAAACTCAGCAGCACTTCTTACCTTTAAACGAGTTACAATGTATATACAAGGATAAGTTTCAGATCAATCCCAATATAGATATACTCACTTGTGAAACCTTTAACACTGACTATACAGTACAGTTCACTGTTTTGAGGAGGAAAATATAGCTAACATTAGCTCCTGGCCTTGGTGCTATCCTTGGTTGTGTTCAGAAAGCATACGTCTGTTAGCGTATTTAAGCCCAGGTGGAAAGATCTGACAGAACAAAGCCATGGCTGAGAGCAATATAGAAGCTGCCTGTCCTCTGTCAGCCTTTGGACCATGTCCTTTCTACACAGAGCAGCCTGTCGGCTAACATGTGTAAACCATTACAGGCACCATCGGGGGACTACTGGACCACAAAGTGGCAGTCCCAAGCATGGAGTTTCTAAAATTTTTAAAAGCAGAGTGTCAGATTCATAAAAAGAACACGAGAGAAATGGGAACATAAACCCTGAAAAAAACAGATGTAGTTTAAGAGGAGAGGAAAGACAGAGTGGGGAAAAAATGGAAAATATGTTAGAAAACGTCATCATTTTAAAACCACATTCTTTTGGCTCTCAGGATTCGGAGGCCGTAATTTTGAGTTGGTTTATTAGCTGTTTCGCAGCCCACAGTATCCTCTGTCCAGTCAGCATGCTCTATATTGTTTCCGGCAGGGTTTTTTTTCCCTTTCTTTTCTGTAGAACGTCCAGTGTAGGAGGCGAGACAAATACAGGTTAAAGTTCCAGAAGAGCTACGCAAACATGGCTAAAATAGCTTCTCACTCCTCCCTGGACTCTTTCGACTAGATTCCACGGTCTTGTTGAGCATCGAGATTCAGCATTGAGTGAATTAATGTTTTTAAGCATATGGTTTTTAAAAATTTGAATGGAAACGAATTCTTGCATTCGAAGCATTTGGTGTGATTATATCTGACGTTCTCAGAAATCGTCAAGATGAATCAGCGAATATCTTGACCAGATGTAAAGCATCTAGAATCTAGAACCAAGATTTCCTTGGTTTGTCCATCTGTGGGAATGAGGTTCTGGCTACAATCTCAGGAATATAGGAACTAAACTGTACTTTTCCTGTTGCTGGGGTACCATCAATGGTGTAATCTTTTGTACGTTTCATATCTACCTTTAACGCTTTACGAACTTCACCTAAAGCTGCAAGAAAAGATGTACTCTTGATGATACCACCCAGGTGACAGGCATAGGCAGTTCTGGGGAGGAGGCTAGGGCAGTGCCTCTCCAACAACAAGCCTGGTAACAACAAGCCAGAAAAAATTTTGAATGTAATTTGTCACTCTAACAAAATGACTGGCCCCAGCATTTATTTATTTCCGAGAGTGTAGAACCTTGCTCCAGTGTTTATCTTTCAGACAGGGTGCAAAGAGCAACCTGTTCAGAAAGTCAAGAATTCTCAACTGTCCGGTAAACCATTTTTTCTTCGATTGATTGACATGCTGTTAGCGATGACCGTCATCTGGACGAGGTCTCTTATAAGCGTGGAAATGTTCTCTCGACATTACTCAGTTTCCCCGTGGTGACCCGTGTTCATCACAGACGGCTTTTCCTCCAGCACTCTGAGCCAGGTCACATTCCTGACTAATGGCCTCCTCTCTCTCCTCACCGAGCCGACTTCCTGCTGCATTTTACGGTGTTCCTGCTGTCGCCTGGGGTTCAACACGGCCCTGAGCGTCATTAATCACGCTCTGTTGTTTGGCTCAATGCTGACACCAAGTGATCCCCAGCGGTTGGAGGTCCTCCGTGCTTCCCGAGAAGATAACCGCATCCAGTAACCACAGTCTGTGGGACTTTTTTTCTGATACCTTTTATCTCTCTGATGAGCACATTGGAAAAGGGTAACTATTAATTACAGCATTTCTGCTAGCTTCCCAGCTTGTTTGGAATTTTCTTTGGAGCTATCAGCTCCAACACAGGTTCATGCGAAGTAGCTGTCAGGTTTTATATTCCGAGGCTCTTGGGTTATTATTATTATTTATTTTTTAATAAATCTGTGGATATTTTTCTTTCTTGTAATGAAAGGCAGCTCCCTGAGTCACAAAAGACACAAATATCAACTCTAATGTGACCACAAAGACCACCGAAAGAATTTTGGCTCATATGTATATCTGACCACTGGCCAACCAAAATCTCCAAAACGCCATCATGCAGCGTAAATCACGAGTTCATGAATTTGAACTGGGGTCGATCGAGAAGAGAGAAAGTAGACCACAGGAAATGCTAAATACCACTTAATAATAATAATTAGCCCAATGAGACACAGTCTGCTTTCGAAAGTGGCACGAACTGTTATTTAGCAAAGGCTAAACAGTTTATCTCTGCATGATGTCATCTTCAGTGGTTTATCACTATGGTTAGTGGTGTTGACAACTGCAATGACGGGGTCAGGAGGTCAATCCACCACATCACAGATGCAGTCTAACGTTCATAGTCAAAGAGGCAATAAGCAAAATCCAGAATGTATTTCACATTCAAAATATATATATATATATATTCTACATGATTCTATTATTTATTTACTTGCAGTAAGTAAGACCTTAGTAATCCTAATATTGTTATTGGCCAGATCTACAATATATAAAGTTACACCACAGCGTTGTTGAATTCTTCACCGAGATTTGTCAGAAGGTGTTTGAGTCATGAGTTTGATATAGTGCTTGGTCAAAAGGTGCTTTGCTGAGTTTCCTCAAGAACACCTTTGATCTTTCTCAGGAAATCAACGTCTTACTTTATCAACACTCTGGTGTTGGCTCATTTCAAATGAATTCCCACTTGGAACTAGGATTTAAGGAACCTAGCGACAAATAAGGAAAAATCTAAAACAGTACGGCTAAACTGTTGAGGATTAAAGTTCTTGCTCAAGGGGCCATCAGTGGACCTCAGTTAGTCCTGGGATTCAAACTCAGTCTCAGAGTCCCTCAGAGAGCCATTTTCTTTTGCCATCATGTACTCCGTCCATGCTGCTTGATAACAATCATGTAAAGATCCTAGTTTTATCTTCCATGGGAACGGTACCCAAATACCACCCTAAGATCGACCACCTATGTTGCATGAATATGTTTTTGAACCACACTCTACATCTGAGCATTGTTCCCGAGGGCTTAACCGAGCCGTCCTCGCTTTCACTTTGAGCAGCTGTGCGTGGGTGATAACAGATCATATATCTGCGTGAGGCCGCCATTTCCTGGGTTCCAGAGAGATATGGAAGGTTTACTGTAACTGTTGACACAGATTCCACGAATCAGGGGATTTGCAGAACGTACACGTAATTTAGTAGGGATTTCGTAATAATTACTCCGCTAACTCAGACTCCAGTCATATATTCATGTGAAACACACTGTATAAGCTGTCTTTTATAGACTTCACATTCCTTTATGTTCACTTTGCAAGTCCTTTGACCTGAAATCAACGCCTGATCTTGTTATCGAGAGATATTTTACACTTGTGAGCTCACAGAACCACGTTACATGCAATGAGTGGGCTGTTTTACGGGAAATGAGTATGTACTGTAAAGGATGATTTGCAGTCTATGTTTAATCATTTAAATAAGTAATAAAGCACATAGTATTATAAGAAAGTAATCACTATTGTATATATATATATATGTATAAGAATGACACATCATAGTTTTTATCTGTTTGTAGATCTTACAGCTTTACCTCAGACTGCTACAAACCACTGATACTGGCGACTTCTTCCGTAAATGTCTCCTTACAGAAAACGTCACCATGGCAACAGTTCCAACAATTTTGCAATGTGTTTATGCGCAGTGTCCACCGTACGAATCCCTGTGTATGGTGTTACTATAGAAACGATAACGCATCCGAACGAGCACGTCGATTTCAACCGGAATGTCTGACCAATCAGGAGCGCTGTGGTGTAAAAAGTGCGCCAGCATCCTCACAAATCCCTGGCAGTGTTTACGTGTTTATGATCACCGTTACGTGCTACGGCCTGCTCATTTAAAGAGTGCAGCTCTATTGAAAGGCTGGCTCTGTATTCGCAGATGGTTAGTAAATCAGTGGCTTGTCTGATTTCTGCCAGGACTTTCCCTTCTTTGCCAACAGATTCCTGTGTGCTGATCCAGGCGAAAGGCAAAGCCACTGTGCATGGTAACTGATTTGAAATCAGCGCTCTTTCCACCTCGGTGCATCTGCAGCTCTGCGCGCCAAATAAAGCAAGCTGACTCCGGAACACCTCGATGTAATTGCACGCCAGAAAGCCGTCGGCTTGTTTGAAATATGTCTCTCTTTTGCATGAATCTCACACGCAAGTAAAGTTCACACATAGCTAGCGAGGTGTTTAGACATCTTTAGACTGATTAGACTGATTGTACCAATGTCTTTCTGAATCCCAAAACCCAATTTAAATTCAGCCACAGTTTTCTCCGACCAGCACAAACCCAACTCAGCTGATAACCAGCTTCTTTTTCGTTTAAGATTGATTATCCAGTTAAAGATTTTACACAACGTTATGATTTTCTTAACACTTTACTGCATGATGTTGCCATATGGCAACAATGAATTTATTTTCCTATGTAACTGGACAAAGGGGGGCTTTAACTTTGACATAACAAAAAAATGAGTTACCATCCAACCACATACTTTCACACACACACCCACATACAGCTGTAATTCCTTTTCTAGAAGATATAACTTTCACATGCTTACTGGGTGGCAACTTATTATATTCTTTTTCATTTTACGCTATTTTAGTCCATTGTACATTGTTGCCATATGGCAACATTTTACCACCTACCCATTGTTCAGTGTTTACCTGCTCGTACTAATGCTGTGCCTATTTGACAGCGTATCTAAAATAACACTTAATGAATGCTCCTGATAACAATAAGCACAAATAAAAGCATGAGTAGATTCATTCAGGATCCTGTTTCCTCTTAAATATCCTGCAGCTCCGCGGTTTCCTCCACGTCTCAGCCTGATGTGAGCTGTGTTGTGTTTTTGTTTTGTATGTTTGTTTTTTTCTGCATTTGCTTATTTATTGTTTTGCGCATGGTTTGTTTTACTGTTGTCATTTTTTTTATTTTTTCTTAAACACAGTGGTCTGATTGCTTTTTAAATCTGCGTAAATGTGCCTTTAGTGCTCTTACATTCGGGATTTGATCCTAATACGCGACGTATGGGCCGGCCGAGCGTAACTCGAGCTGACTGGAAACCCTGAAGACGTGCCTCCACTTATCCGGGTGTGGAAATATCTTTAAGATTACGGTTGTGTCACCTTGATTTAATGCGACGAGGCATTTTAATTATCTGCTGAAGCCGAATGAGGTGAAATACATCATGGAAAGTGGCTCGGTGGGTTGTGGCTACGTGGCGCGTCCAGCGTTCCTCTTCAGGTGTCGGGATCTGATCTAGAGGTGCCTGTTAAAACAAGTCCAGGTGTCAAACGCGGTGATCCCTCTCCACCTCAAGACTCTTGGACTCGTCTTTGCGCCTTGTGGGCTTGTAGCAGCACGCTGCCTCTGTCTTAATGGTACCTGTAATGGTAATAGCATGCTAAAGCATTTAACACACTAACAGCAGTGAATGTGTTTACATGCACGCTAATAATATAATCATTATCTCATTACAGCACCTACCACATTATCGAGGCGGTCATGTGAGCAGAATAGTAGAACATCAGGAAAGGGATTAAAGTTAGGATCAGATTTGAATGGGATTTTTTGGGGGGTTTGTTTTTGTTTTGAACTCTGGACGCTGTTTTACGACAGATCTTTCATCTTTCCTGGGGTTTACTGGCAGGGTAAGCAGTATTTACTGTAATTACTGATGGACGTATGTAGACCAGGAGTTTCCCATAATCCACCATCCCAAGTGTTCGTAACCTGTTGATTGTATTTTAACCTAAATACATTCTTTTGGCAATTGTTGGTGTAAAAGTAGCCCCAGTTGAGGTACAGTTCAAATAAAATAAAGTATTAGCCAATAGAAAACGGTGTAAGATTTAACACTGATCTCATTTTGTTGTATTATCATAAACTTAACGATAAAATATTTTTAAAAATAGGCGTGAACCTGTGTTGCAACGTTTAAAGTTAAGGCCTTTACTTCTTCCTGTAACTGTCACAGACTCTCCCATCACATTGCGGTTCCCATGGCGACAAACACCATGTGCTTGAGCCTTTTGGTCAGTCGTGCACTTTGTATTAATTCTTGATCACTTTGACGATTTACTCTGTACCCTCTTGTGTCCTTTCCATTATGCCTTATATACAATGGATTTAAAAAGTCTACACACCCCTGTTAAAATAGCAGGTCGTGGGAAGGACCAAGATAAAACATGTCAGGTCTTTTGTTCACGCATTTAATGTGATGGACAAAATTCAAGTGACAATTATTAGAAATGCTTTGAAGAAAGAAAAAAAAAGTACAATAACCTGGTTGCATAAGTTTACACACCTATTAACTAATACTTTTATCGTCAAATGGTCTGGTCTGCACTCTTTTAACCTTAGCAATGCTTTACACTGGTTCTCATTCACTCACACACCAATGCTAGCAGCGCTGCCATGCAAGGTGTTAGCTTGGGGTTCAGTGTCTTGCCCAAAGACACTTCGGCATGTGGAGTCATGTGGCTGGGAATCGAACCGCCAAGCCTACGATTAGTGGACAACCCGCTCTACCGCCTGATCCACAGCTGCCCCATGCCGTAAAGCACCTTTTGTTTGTAATACAGCTCTCGGTGTTTCTGGGTGAGAGTCTACCATTTTAACCACATCTTGATTTGGCGGTTTTAGTCCACTTTGATTGCAAAAGTGCTCCAGATCTATCAGATTGTGAGGAGATCTCCAGTACTCTTCAAGTCCTTCCACAGGGCTTTGATAGGCTTTAGATCAGGGCTCTGACCAGACCATCCCAAAATCTTCTTCTTCTGAATCCATTCGTTTTCTTTTGCCTTGGATTTGTGCCTTGGGTCGTCATCGCGTTCGACAATGAAATGTCTAGAGCCCCAGTCAAGTCATGTCAGGTGGGGTTTTTCTCTCATTCCTCTATATCGCTTGTACACGTTGGAACGAAATGTTGTTCCTCCACTGTTACACTATCCAGCAGTGTGTACATTAGTAGAGGTTTTATTCATGCAGTGTTGTTTTTACGCTCCCTCGATGATTCGCGCTTGTTTGTATAAAGAATACATTCCTTCAAATGATGAATGAAAGTTTTTCAGAGGTGATGCGAGAGACAGAAGCGACGTGTAAAGAAGCTCTTCACACGTGCTGAAACTTGCGCACTTGGAGTAAAAAAAAATGACAGTGATGATCACAGGAGTGAAAACACACACACACTAGCAGACAGCTTGCATCTCCGTTTATTACTGTACGTGATCCCCACATTTCTGTTATTGGTGCTGACAATGGCCTGTTTTTCAGCAAGAATAAAAGCAGTAATTAATTTTTAGATGCTTAAATACAACCTTCGGGTACACGACATGTGTGTAAACATAGTGTGGGTTTATGGCTGTGTGCTGCTATTCACATCACACACACACACACACACACACACACACACAATAATATATATATATATATATATATATATATATATATATATATATATATATATATATATATATATATATATATATTTTATTTTTTTAATTTTTATATATCACCAGAGTCTGAATTTAATATCGGCTGTCTGGATGTGGATTTATTGCTTCCTGAATGGTGTGTGTGTGTGTGTGTGTGTGTGTGTGTGTGTATGGGGTGTGTTACTGCAACAGTAAGAGCAGAGGTTATCTATAGAAAACAATCCTTAAACCCTTGAATAGAGCTCAGGTTAGAAGGTCACTGTGAACATGGAGGTGTTTCCTATCTAGTGTGTGTGTGTGTGTGTGTGTGTGTGTATGTGTGTGTGTTATGTTTACAGTTATGGTCAAAAATGGGGGGAAAGTGATAAAGAGGATGTGAACTTCATTCTGTTGCTGTCTGTAGTATAAAAAAACATTGAAGAACAGCAACAACAACACAAAACCCTACTACGTAAAACCGTACACTTCACATTCATGGAAGGAGTCTCCAGTGCCAGATGTTTGTAACAGTCAGTTTTCCGAAAATGAGAAATCTTCATTACAGTAGAGTTTATGATTTTTTTTCTTTTTTCTTTTAGTTTTAGTAAAATGACAAGGAACTATAAGCAAGTATGACGTGTCCTTCAGTAATAAATCAGAAATCGTTGGAGATAAAGGATAAAGGAGGAGTAGAGCTCCTCATCAGCATCAGGATGTGCTGTTATGGGAAAATAATCCACTTCGAGGCGATAACGGTTCACGCGTCCGCTTTGTGTCATTGGTTACTGTCTTAGAAGTGTTTGATTTCTCACTTAACGAAGCAACAACGTTAACGAGATGTTTCCTTAAATTGTTCCCTAAAAAACCCGAGCACCGTTGATCACTACACGAGTAGGAGTATAAATATTGGCACCCATCATTCAGCTTCATTAATAAATGACCAGTTTAAAGACCAAAAAAGAAAACGAATTCATAATGCCTTCGTGGACTTAAATCATCATTCGGTTGCGGTGTGTTAAGTGACGTGGTGAGTTAAGTAATGTAATGTAAAGTAAAATGCATGTAAAAAAGCAAAACGAAAAACTTACTGTGGCCTAGAATGCACTTTCACACAACTGGTGGATAGGGTTGTTTGTGTCATCGGAAAATACCACACTTTTGCTGCACTGGAATATTAAGGGGCCATTACTTTTGCAAATTGCCCGTTCAGTATTACCCTCTTAATCGCTCTCATTCCGCACAAAACTACAACCATTAATATCGAATTAAGCAACTATCCTGAGAACTTCAACAACAACCACCCCCCCGTTACCTTGGTGATGACCTCCGTCACACAGTCGCCCTTTCGTTCTGATTATGGGGTACTGGGAGGGGTGGGGGGTGTTTAAAGACAGCACACAACCCCAAGCGCCCTCCCGTAAACACACACAGCACACACACAACCACTACTTTTGGATTTGCAGCTCTCTTTATCATGTGTGTGTGTTCAGTCTGGAGTCAGACTTCATTAAGTGACACGTTCAAGCAGCAAATCGTTTCAAAAACAAACAAAGTCCTCGAAAGACCTTCAGGGATTTGTGATGGACCGCTGACGAACGCCGTCGCGTCAGTGAAGTCGAACTGTAAACTGAAAGATTAAAGCGTGGAGACTTCATTCAATATCCCGAGTGACTATTATGCTTTTACAGCGTCGTAAAAAGTTTCACAAAAAAGAAATTTCACTGCTGCGGTTTCTAACTGGTAAACAATTAGGCTGCGTTCACAAGGACCTTTTTCTGTTGTTGTTGTTGTTGTTGGTATCTATCAAAAACACGCCTGTCGACAAAAACGTGTCAGGATGTAAAAGAGAAATAAATAAATATAACAAGTCGTCCATGAAATATAGTATTTTAACTGAATGTACTGTAGAAGACTTCCTAGGGCGGGGCTTCAGTCATTCAAAGTCTTGTTCAAAGCTATAAGGACAGTTTACCATCAGCCTCTGTTGGATTATAGCACAAAACATCCACCAACAGACACGCCTAAAACAAACCAGCTGTGCGCTTGAATATATTTTCAGATAGACGCCTTAGGACTGGAATATCACACAGGACAAGGTTCATACATAATAATCCTTTTTATGTGACATCAAATTAAACTTCACCACAAAGATCCGTATTTTCTATCCTCGATTGTTTTCTCTTTTTTTTTTTTCAGCCTTAAAGACAAATACTTATGTTGAAATGCGCGGGTCTAAATGTTATTGAAAACCTCATTTATGATGCTTCTACTTGAGTAAAATCTGGAAATCACGTAGGCATTAGCTACATGCAGGTGATTTGCATAATTTGAATTCCATGCCCAGAAACTTAAGGAATTGCGTAACCTGATTCTGAATACGAGAAACTTTCTGAATACGAGAAACACATAAATACTGATGCAACTTTCGAATTCCAGTCATACATACATGATAGATAGATAGATAGATAGATAGATAGATAGATAGATGGATGGATGGATGGATGGATGGATGGATGGATAGATAGATAGATTGATAGATTGTTGCTAAAACTAGAATGCAAACCCTGCTAACAAGGTTTTAAGGTTTGTAGAACGTTTTCTGAACATCACGTTTCTAGGAACATTTGGTTCATAGAATATTCTGCCAAATTTCTTGTATGAGCAACAGTTTTATAATATTCTGAAGCAAACCAAGAGAAGAACATCAAAGGACGTCACAAGGACGTTACTTTCGGACGTTACTAACAATATTCTGACAAAGCTGGGAATGTTTTTTTTTTTCCAACAAAAACAGTAAAACGTGTATATATACTATTCTCTACTTCTATTTTGACTTCCCATAATAGGTCATTTATCAACAGTAAAAAGTGAAGAATTAGCAGGGGAAGTCTGAGATGAACCACACAGGAAAAGCAACAGTCTGTCAGCACGGGAAATAAATACTCTTCACGCTTAAAACTTGCTCAAGAACTGAAGTTCAGGCTTTATGTCCAAGCGCGTAGCTCATTATAAATTAATGAGTACTTTGAATATAAACTGCTCTGAGATTGATTCTGGATCAGTCGTTCCGAATCCCTTTCCTAATTCATCTCGACCATGTTTTTCTGCCACGCTGACCGAACCTGTGAAGCATGAAGCACCTCCTGAGCTGAATGGAGCAGGACAACACATAGGATCAGGACCTACAGCTTCATGGGTCTTTCAGAGCAGGATCTCTTCTCTCTGTTGATATTGCTGTGTTGGGATAAGCAGGAACAGATAAGCCATGCAAGGGGAAGCCTTGCTCTAGAAACACAGGAAGTGCTCTGGGGTTTAGCTCGCTGCTGGACGACACATGTGGCAATATTATTATCAGGAATCATAAACGCATTTCATTCATGATGCATAAACACAAATACACAGCAAATTCACTCTGCAGTCACTTTCGAGTATAAAGCTTCTAAATTCTGTCTCCTTAGACAAAAATCCTTCTCGTTTATCTCTGAGATGAATTGGGAATTTAGCAACGTAAGAGCTGCAATGGATCAAATACGTAATCCATACGGTTAACCTAGTTAATACTCCGAACTCAACTCTAGCTAGCTAGACACTTTAAATCAGATAAAACCAACAAATGGTGAACCTAGCAACAACGTTAACACTCAGGAACTGGTTTTAACCAAGATTTCAGCCCTACGTTCAAACTAGCAAGAAACAAAATGGCGGACCACCATTCAATTTCTATGTATGACATGGAGCTGTGATTTCAGCCTCAGAACGACATTTGAACTGAGAGATAAATCTAAACATTTGACCGGAAAGATTCCTCGATCCAATCGTACGGCACGTCTGGTCCGACGCTTTTTCAGTTCCAAACTCAGAACCACGGTTCCTACCGGCAAATTAGTTCCCAGCCACACAAAAATGGAAGGAAACTGTGTGATAACTGCGGTATAATCTCATCCAGTCATGAACAAGCTGTCATTGAATGTGTACAGAGACATTACGAAGGAAAATAGAGACAGTTAGTGCCTCTGGTGGGTGTCTGTAGCTAGTACAGTTAGCTTGCTTTGCTAATTTGTCTTCAAAGCTAGTACTAGCAAATTCAAACCACTGGTTTTTCATGCTAATTAGTATGTTATATCAGTTGATCAAAACTAGTTAGCTGTAGAAGCTACATATGTACATCTACTACCATTTTTCAGTGTATTTTTATGATCCTATTGTAGGCCTGAACTAAGTAAACTGTTCAGTAAAGCTATAATATGCTTCCCTCATTACCAAGAGGAGTGTCTATTAAAAAAAAACCTCTCACTCCTTGCACAGTAAAACCTTTAAGAGTAAATATTTAACACAATTTCAGCGCTGTGTTCTCTTTGTGCTTATTGTGAAAGCTAACCTTTTTACGCTTTTATGCGGTGATGTTCACTTGGGTTTTTTAGAATTGTTCGAATCGTGTGAAATGTTTTACGATGAGGTCAAACATACAGTAAATACCCACAGTCGTCAACAATAAAATATAATGTACCGGTTAAATATCCGGTTTTAACCTGAGGCGACGGCCATGTTGTGTTTTCTCACACAGATGGAGGAAGGCTACGAACTTGACCTGACCTATGTGACGGAGCGCATCATCGCCGTGTCCTTCCCGCAGGCCTGCTCCGAGGAGACCTACCTGAACAATCTGAAGGATGTCACGCGCATGCTCAAGTCGAAACACGCCGATAACTATTTGGTAAGACACGCCTCACCTGGGTGTTTACACATGCTAGTGGAGGAGAAATGACTTTGCTGGAAGAAGGAGCCCAGGATTATAGGCCCTGGAGGAATGAGTTTCAGCTTGTCTCTGAACGTCATGCAGGGACGTCTGTACCTGAGAGCTCTTTTCAAAGTCTGGCTTTTAGAGACAACAACAGCAATTAATGTGCTCATTACGACCTTATAGGTTTGAGGACATCCTTTTGAGTGATACAGAATCGACAGGAACCTAGTGTTTAAGCCTTTATCCCGGTGCACAAAGAACAGAATTTTATTGGACGATAGACTGTAAAATTTCCTATCTAAGGTTGTTTTGAAAACATCTGCTGTAATAATAGTTTACTACAAAATGTTGTTAGAACATTCACACAACCTTCCGAGTTCGAGAAAAGAAACGATAATCTGTTAACATTCCTACAACAACAACAAAAAAAATGTTTATCAGTGCTATCTAAAAACACGGCTTAGCATTAGCCTACAAACAAAAGTGCTGCTGCAAAGTCGTAGGAATGTCAATAAACGTTATATAAAAACATCTGTTACTCGTCTGACAACTAAAAACGTTGCAGCAACATTTACACGAAGTAAAAATGTCGATAAATGTTATGTAAAAGCGTTTGTTGACGTTTTTACAACTAAAAATGTTGTAACCGCATTGTAGACATGTGGATACATGTTATGTAAGCACACTGATACTACACCAGGCTCCAAATAGTGCATCAAAGTTCTAGAAATTTTACATTCCTAAGGCAAAAACTGTTGCAGCAAAGTCGCGGAAATATTTCTAAACGTGATGTCATAGCATTTGTTAAAGTTCCTACAACTAAAAATGTCGCACGAATAGTGAGAACTTTTGTTTAGACACATTTGTTAACGTTTATACGATTCAGTTCGCAACAACTTCGAAGAAACATTGACAAAATTTTTCATCAAGACCTTCCTACAAGCTCATCGTCGCAGCAACATTGTAGAGATGTTTATTCCATCCATCTTCAATGTTCCTTCTTCAGGGTCAATCTTCCTTCTTCAGGGTTGCGGGGAACCTGGAGCCTATCCCAGGTGGCATGGGGTACAAGGCGGGGTACACCATGGACAGGGTGCCAGTCCATCGCAGGGCACAATCACACTCACACTCACACACCCATTCATACACTACGGACAATTTAGACACACCAATCAACCTTAGGACTGGGGGAGGAAACTGGAGTACCCGGAGGAAACCCCCGCAGCACCTGGAGAACATGCAAACTCCACACACACACGGCCCCGGCGGGAATCGGACCCCGGACGTGTGAGGCGAACGTGCTAACCACTAAGCCACCGTGCGCCCAAATGTTTATTAGTTGAAGAAATAAATGTTTATAACTGTTCTATTAAAAAAAAACCACCCATTTGTTAACATTCCTACAACTATACACTATAAACATTCGTTAACAGCCCTAGATTCCTACAAAAACTAAAAAGGTTGTTTCAGAAACCTTTCGAAATGTTATGCGCGAGGTTGTAGGAACGTATCTAAAAAAATATTGCTGCGATGTTGTCATTTATAAACATTATTTTTTAAACATTTGTTAACGACCAAAGATATTGCAGCAACGTTGCACAAATGTTCAGAAATTGTACGTAAAAACAATTCAGAAATCCTGGCCGATTAAATGTTTCTTGAATCACAGTGTTCAGAAAACAATGTAAAATTGTTCGATAAATGTCTTCACGCATACGTTTGAAGACTCTAAAGTAAACACAGATTTTTGATTCGTGTATGTTTAGATGCTGTGAGGAGATTGAGCAAGTGGGCGGGGCTTTGTTCTGATGATCTAACTAATTCACTTTGATCTATGTTGATCTCTACTGTATTAGAGAGCATGATTAGTGTTTACTCGGTGCTGAAATCTCCAGTGTTATCTGCTGTCTTGTGACGAGCGTATCTCTCGCTTTCTGTCTCTTTTCTTTCATGCCATTGTTAACAGACTTGTTTGTACATCTTCGGGATGATAGTGAGAGACAAAGTTCTCTTAAACGGCCTGAAAAACCAAATCAGTCGCCGCTGAAATAACAACGAACGGATCACAGTCATACACATCGCTGCATTGCTGAGTATAAACCTAGTGGTGACTCGTGGTATTGTGCGTTACTGCTCATCCAGAGAGCCATGTTTTTGTTTTATTTTTCTCCAAGGTTTGCTCATGTTCCCTGTTTTTGTTCCAGGTGATCAACCTGTCAGAGAAGAAACATGACCTGACCAAGATGAACCCTAAGGTAATGGAAATAGATCTGTTTTTAAATGGCTCACAGAAAGCGCTGTAGTATGTGGGTGGAGTGTGTTGACTGTGAGTTTGGTAACAACGGTGTTAGTCATCAGAAGCTAGAACCAACACCGCCCTGGCGTGCATACAGTCCAGTGCAGAACTGTTTTAAAAAATATATCTCTTTACACCACAGTGCTTATTCTGTATTCTGATTGGTCACAAGGTGTTGATTAATCTTCTGTAACGTTCATATGTATGCGCTTGTTCTACTACATTATGTTACGTTTCCATAGTAACAGCTCACTTGACTAATCCATCTGATATGAATATTCTGGATCATCACTGACTTATCGATGAATCATCTGAAGAATTCGATTAAGCTATCTGATTTGAGGGGTTCAGTATGTCCCGGCTCGACTGTGAGAAACCCGATGATCTGAGTCACTGATGTCTGTGATTTTGCTCAGACTTTAGACACGGGCTGGCCGGACCTCCATGCTCCTCCTCTGGACAAGATCTGCACCATCTGTAAGGCCATGGAGAACTGGCTGAACAACGATCCGCTACACGTGGTGGTCATCCACTGCAGGGTGAGATTTCATATACTTCACACCTCGAGAAATCTTTTCCCATGAGTTGTGTGTAAACTTTTGCGTAAAACAGACCGAATGAAAATTTTACGCTGGGCAATGGTGGCTCGGTGGATCAAGCTCAGGGTTACTGATCGTAAGGTCGAGGGTTCAAGACCCAGCACTGCCAGGCTCTGGGTTACGGATCGGAAGGTTACTGATTGGAAGGTGGGGGGTTCAAGACCCAGCACTGCCAGGCTCTGGGTTACTGATCAGAAGGTCTGGGGTTCAAGACCCAGCACTGCCAGGCTCTGGGTTACTGATCAGAAGATCGGTGGTTCAAGACCCAGCACTGCCAGGCTCTGGGTTACTTATCAGAAGGTCGGGGGTTCAAGACCCAGCACTGCCAGGCTCTGGGTTACGGATCGGAAGGTTACTGATTGGAAGGTGGGGGTTCAAGACCCAGCACTGCCAGGCTCTGGGTTACTGATCAGAAGGTCGGGGGTTCAAGACCCAGCACTGCCAGGCTCTGGGTTACTGATCAGAAGGTCGGGGGTTCAAGACCCAGCACTGCCAGGCTCTGGGTTACGGATCGAAACGTCGGGGGTTCAAAACCCAGCACTGCCAGGCTCTGGGTTACGGATCGGAAGGTTGCTGATTGGAAGGTTGGGGGTTCAAGCCCCAGCACTAAACGTCTCTGCTCCATTGGCACTGTATCATTGCATTTGTATTTGGTGACGCCCCCAAAACTCCATAAAAGGAGAAGCTCACACGGCCAAAAAATTACGAATAAACTGTAAAACAAGAGACTTTCTCAGAGGATATTTGGACTCACGTCTATGCCAATAAAAATATAGATTATTTAAAAGAGTAACAGCACCTGAAAGGCCAAGATCTTGAGCCGAAAATGTAAATTCTATGTGAATTTATCGAGGCGAAAAGAAACTGATTTGATCTGAAACTAAAGGGAAATAAATAGCTATTGTACCCAGGTGACTGTGGACAACATGTCCACATCTCGATGTTGGCAGCTTGAGACAATAAAGGCTCTAATAAAGTGTTGCATTTTTTTTCTTCCAAAATTATGGGATTTTCATGGATAGCAAATTTCTTGTGTAAATCCTCCTACGAGCGATATTTGAATAAATCTGTTCATATCCAGCTTATTAAATGAGGCCCAGTGTTCCTAGTTCACTCCATAAACACTTTTTTTGCTAACACTGGGCCTCATTTATCTGTCTTTTAGTATATATGTGAGTACGAAGTAATCACCATGACGTTGATCCAAACTCAGGAGCACAACATAGTATACCTTTTCTGAACTAACTGGATTTTAATAAACACCACACTGCTTGTGTAAATGCTCCTGTGAACAATTTACTAACAATTTGATCATATCTAGCGTGATAAACGAGGCCCAATGTTAATAACGAGTGAAAGTTCAAAGATTTTTACAGTCTTAACTGTGTTGTAATGGAGCAAAAACAGAGCTGGTGTATAGAATGTCCTATGACTATTTTAAGGAAATTGTAGCAATATGCTAGCATTTACGTAACAATTTTTACGATTCATCAACTTGAGGTGTAGCTAGGGAATATATGATAAGGAACGCTGTATGACATTACACAACTGTGATCATGTTACATGTCAGAAATACTACTTTTTTTTAAATTACTACTGTTTTTGTTTTTTTTATTCGCGATATATTTGTATAGAAATCGTACCCAATAAAAGTCTGAAACGCTTTAGCAATAAACATTTGTTGATCGTCATGCCAGTGATTTAAAAACAACAGCTAAAAAAAGGAACTATTTTACAATTTAACACACTTTAATGATTTGCCTTAATTTGACTGTTTTTCTTACATTACATAACATTTTATATGATTTATTATTCATTTATTTAATGTTTTTATAAAATATTTATAACCTTTATAATTTATTATATTCTAACATTTAGATTTTTAGGATTAATATTGCTTTTATTTTGTTCCTTCACTGCTATTATGTATTGAATTTGTATTATTATTATTATTATTATTATTATTATTATTATTATTATTTATTTATTT
>CM022756.1:6607182-6619682 GCA_012411365.1 Ameiurus melas
TGTGTGTGTGTGTGTGTGTTTACAGACACAGAGAGAAGTTTCTGTTGAATAGCTACCAATGTTGTTGGTTTAGAGGAGCCCACACACACACACACACACACACACACACACACACACCACTCACCCCTCCCTTGCCCATGTTTACTTATCCAGGACATTTTGCTTCTCCGTGATGAAATCTTCTAGTACATCTGTTAATGTGTTAATAATTATACCCATGGATCTCTGTATGTGTCACAGCGCAGATCAGGCACTGGATCGCTTCGCCATGCGAAAGTTCTACGATGATAAAGTCTCTGCTGTGATGACACCGTCACAGAAAAGGTAAACAGATTTATTATTTATTATTATTTATTTACTTATTTTTTAATAACCGAAGTGCGGCATTCGAATTCTTTATTCAAAAATGGAAACAATACGGCACAGTCGTGACTCTGCGTAGAGAAGGACGTCCACCAAAAATTCAGTGCGAACTGAAAATGAGAACCAGTCTGAGAAGAAAGTGTCAATCTTACCGTGATGCTCCCACCACCATGCTTCAGGTCTCCCATCTGTAACATTACAAAATGTGGAACATTTCAAGGGGGTAAATATTTACGCAAGGCGCTAGAGTTTTAATAACCTTTGGTTGAATTATGCATCGGAATGGATGGAAAACATCGCAGTCCTGCCATTCTTCATGATTGATGTCATTTTGTTATGTCACACCGAATGATATATTCATGTAGAAATGTACAGGATTGTGTGTATATCACATAGAACATTAATACAGTGTATCAGAAGGGCTGTATTTCTTGCACTGAAACATGCCAGGATAGAATCCAGATCCAGATAAAGCGCTTACTCGTGATTACTGAAGAGAACGTTGGTGGGGGGGACAAGAACAGGATGCTTTTGATTAACGTGGTGATTTCTCATGATACCGATTCCACAAACTAATTCCGTTACAGAGACTCGGTCACTCATTCCCACAGACCTCTCTCGTTTACAACACAATGACACACCTGGATCAAAGCAAACAACTAAACTAAATAGCAACACAAGCCAGGCTGAGCATTGAACCTGGGTCTTTTGTTTTCTTGTTTGGTGTTTGACTCGGTTTGGCGTTGCTGTTATCGTTACGCCCGGTGAAACATGACGTCAACATCATGCTTTGAGTAATCTTCTCAAAGTGAAAGTTCTAGCAGTTCCCTAAAAGTGAAAAGACACGAAAGCACCTCATTGTCGTCTCTTCGCTGTTCTGAAATAAAGTGCCGAAATAATCGCTGAGTCATTCACTCGCTAAAATGTCATTTAAACGCCGAAAAACATAGCGTGTACAGCGCGTGTTAGCTCTCTTCTCTGCCTTGATGATGAAGAAGAAGATGATGATGATGATGATGATGATGTGACACAGGAGCATGGTGGCCAGCTGCTCTCTGTTTGCAAACTGAATTGCTTGTAACGATGTCCATTTTTCTAAATCATGTATCAATCATGACCTCCACCAAGACAAGGTTAGAAAGTAAATCAACACGTTTCCATGTCATTTTATATTATATAAAATATATAAAAAAATTTTCCTGAGGTAAAGAACTATGTTATTGACAGAAAAAGTGCTGCTTAGCACTTCTTCTTTGTCCTATATTAAGCGATGTGCCCTGTCTTGTACTTGCTTTGTTTTCCTAACGTGTGCACCTGTTCTGTGTTCACCCCTCAATTCTGCTGCCCATTTAAACCCTGCTGTTTCTGTCTTTCGTTCCAAACTATTTTCACACTATTTCCGCATCACTCATTCCCGAGCATCGCTTTCTTGTCTTCTGTGTTTCCTGCTTTAGACTCGTGTCAATTATGGATACTTTCTATTTGACCTATGTCATGGACCACCACTATGGTTATTGTATTCACTTTAACGAAACACACACTCTTCAAACCGCAGATTTATAAACAAGCCTTAGGGTTTGGAAATCAAAAAGGAGCGTAAGAGAATAGATCAGTTTGTTCTGGTGTTCTGTTATAAACCCTGCAGCGTATTTCCATGGCGGTCCTTTAAAGACAACGTGATAAAACATACACGATTGATACAGCAGTGGGAAATTTCCTAGGACAATGTTTTGGGAATGTTTGACAGGAAGTGCGGCTATTAAGTTAATTAGATTAGAAGTTAAACTCTGTCTTGACGTTGTGACTGATGGTTTGGGTTTTTTTTTCACCCAGATATGTATGGATCCTGAACAGTCTGCTCAGTGGCTCCATGAAGATGAACGCCTCACCTCTCTTCCTGCACTGTATCATCCTACATGGGATTCCCAACTTTGAAAACTCAGGAGGTTTGTATGATTACTGACATGACTTTTGGAGTCGGCAATTCTGAAAATAACGGTTTTCTTAGGTACTTAAGTGTACCACTTGAAACCTCATGTTTGGTTCTACTTTTGGACATTTCTCCAGGGGGACTCCCCCCTAATCCCCCCGCCAATAGTGAACGAGGGACTAACCACTACGCTAACTGGTCTAAGTCTCCATTCTGCTGAAGAGTTTTGAGTCTGTCGTTCTTATTGCTTTTTCAGATTTTCACTTTCCAACACCTGCTTCCAAAATATTTTTCGCACCTGGAACAACACTGTTGTGGCCAAATAGTCCAGGCTCCAAACATTCCCATGCCACTCTTCTCCAGTGCTTAGGTCTACTTTAGAGTTAGATATTTGGAATCAGCTATAAGTCGTTCACAAGTGAGGAATAAAATGCTTGAGCGTGTAACGCTGTATTTCCCCTAAACAGTAACAGCACCTCTTAAAGCGTTTTATTCTTCAATAATCGGAAGTATAGAAATAAAAAAGTATAGAAATAATAGAAATTGAATCATAGAAAGTTAGGACAGTTTGTGATGTTGCGAGGACGTGTAAACTCCTCTGTCCTGAAGATGTTGGAAAACATCCATACTTGGTGCTTGGACCCCTAGAAGAAAGTTACCTTAGTTTACCTCTAAATGGTACAAAATGCTGACACTGGAGACTCCTTCCATAAATGTGTCCTTAGAGAAAACTTCACAACCACAATGAAAAGTTTTTTAATGCATCTACTGTATGTAATGCATGTAGCACTTGTTGTGCTATGTCAAGTCACCGTGTTACTATGGAAACTATGGCGCAATCGGAACCAATCAGAATCAAGAAATTCATCCTGGACCAGAGTTTACTTTTTAATCCTTCTTTACATACGGCTTCTAGAACAAAAGAGACTAATTTTTTTTTCCACGGGACTAATCTGTTCCACCTCGTAGCACACCTGGCGCAGGTGATGTGAGTACACCGGGTCTTTCGATCACGTGTCGTAGGTGTGTTACGTGCTGGAGGAGAGGAAAAACGCTCAGCGCTGACTGGGCGTGTGTACAGACTGGCCCGGGGAACTCGTATTCAAAAGACTGACAGGCAAACAGAAAAGAATATCACCATTGTTCATATAAACACAATCAGAGGTGCGTGTACATGCAGGATCGGACTCTCTCTCTCTCTCTCATAGCAATCACACAATGCACTGGAAAAGTGTAGCAGGTGAGAGTCACTATAAATCAGACTAACCACAGTAATATGAGACCCACACACACACACACACACACACACACACACACACACACACATACAGTATATTGCGATACATTTCTTTAGTGTGTGATGCTGAATGAGTTAACGCTCATAATCACAAAAGACAGCGGCTCAGATTTCCCACAATCCCACAGTTTTGACATATGGCACGATTGAACTCCCCTTTATTGCTAAAATCTGCATTTTCCCTAGGGTTTTCTTTTCGTGTGTGTGTGCGTGTGTGTTTTTGTTTTATTTTACATAATAAAAAGCCGAGACACTGAGAAAATCCAACGCGGAATCTACACGTAGCACGGTTTGCTGAGATCACACACCTTATCTATGTCACGTGAGACATTATTGTGTGAATAAGTCACTCTGGTACTGGGAAATTTTACTGCTGTTTTTTGGGTTTTTTTAATGAATATTCGTGACTAGTGGGCAGTCTCATGACGAGAATACATTTTTAGAGGATGAATGACTTGGGTTTCATAATCACTTGTGATGTGTTTCATAGACGCTTGGGAATGAAAACAAAACAAAACCCAAACGTAATAATAAAATAATAAAAACACTAAAAATGACGACACGCAGTTTTACACTCGGGTCTCCTTCAGTGAACAGTGGACTAGTTCAACAAACAGACTTCATGTAAACACCATTATACACTTCCTTTTACTTTCACACTATCCGTCGTGACCCAGATGAGGACGGGTTCCCTTCTGAGTCCGGTTCCTCTCAAGGTTCCTCTCATCTCAGGAAGTTTTTCCTCACCACCGTCACCACCATCTCGCCCAATAGAGATAAACTCACACGCTTAAAATCTCTATCTTGTGTTGATATGTTTCTGTAAAGCTGCTTTGAGACAACGTCCCATTGTTAAAAGCGCCATACAATTGAATTAATCCGATGAACAAATCATCATTTTTCATGTCTGTTTAAACCGAGTGTTTATTTCTGATTGACTGCTGTAAAACAATGATAATAATAACGATACATGTATATATTCTTCGCGTACTGTGTAGATGAAATATAGAAAAGATCATCTGCTCTTTGTAAGTACAATGTTTAGATGATGTTGTGATTCTCTCCATGTTTTGCAGTGTGTCGTCCGTTCATAAAGGTGTATCAGGGCATGCAGGTCGTCTACGTCTCCGGAGTTTAGTGAGTTTCTCACCACTTTACATTCACATTTACTGGAAAGGGACCTTGAGCCATGCTGAGTAGGCTCTTTTCCTCTGAATGAAAAGCTGTTGATATATATACATATATATATACATATATATAAAAGGGGTTGTTCTGTTATAGGAGATAAATCCATGAGTGTTATGATGAAGCTGAGTTACTGTTACCACCTATAACAGCGTGTCCCGGAGTGTTCTATTTCTCTTATACTACGGCAATTACACGCTTGTTACAAATGGTACAAATTGCTGACACTGGAGACTCCTTCATTAAAGCTTAAATAAACCTTTTGGTCCATAGAGTAAACTTATATATATATATATATATATATAAGAGTAAACTATATATAGATATATATAGTGTCTCCATTTATATACGTAGATACAAGGCTTTGTGTATGTTGTTACTACAGTGCTTGGACCCCTAAAATAAAACTTACAAGTGACTGTCACAAAGCGCTGACACTGGAGACTCCTTCCCTAAGTGCTACATAATAATTCTTACAGAAATCGTCCCCGTGTCAACGATTATACGCATACGCCCGACACGTCTGTGTGTTGCTGTAGAAGTTGTTACTATGGAAACGATGACGTATTAGCTGTCGGAGCTGCTGTTCGGACACCTACTGACCAGTCAGAAATAAGAATGCTGCAGTGCTGTGGTGTAGCAGTTAATAATGCACTGGCTATACTGGTAGGAAGTAGGAAGTAGACCAAAAAGCTTTGAATGGCTGCTCCCATTGTTTTGTTGTATATTTTTGCTGTCTGAATAGCTGCTGTGTGTGTGTGTGTGTGTGTGTGTGTGTGTGTGTGTTTATAGTCACATCGGACCAGGCCACAGACACAAGGTGTGCATAGCCCTGGAGCCGGCGCAGCTACTGAAAGGAGATATAATGGTATAACGATTAACTGAATTCACTAAAGATTAACACGGGTTAATAAAAGCACACTGTGATTAAGACGTTGAAGTCGTTTCTCTGGCGTGACGGCGGAGTGTGTGGCTTTATACATTAACCCTGACATTTACAGGAAGTAGTTCACAGTTAAAACCAGGATCAAGATCAGGAATACAATCTGGAGGAATGGAAAACAGGAACCCTACAAATCAAAGTCAGTCAGTAGGACAGACACAGCAGGGTGTGTGTAAATACACAGGGAAGGACCGAAATAAAGAAACAAATAACGAGAGAAGAAATAGAAGAGAGAACGATAGCCCCGAATGCCCTTAAAATAAATAAATAAACAAACAAATAAACAACCATTATGCAAAATCTTAGAATTATATACATATCTCACTGCAAGGATTATACAGATTCAAATATATATATCGTCAGTTAGCTTGTTTCGGTCAAGATACACTGAAGTCCATGTCTTCCAATCAACATAGTCAACAGTAATGTGAATGATTGTACGTCCATGTGGTGTGTGTGTGTGTGTGTGTGTGTGTGTGTGTGTGTGTGTAGGTGAAGTGTTTCCATAAAAGCAGTCCATCTCAGCGAGATCTGGTCTTCAGACTGCAGTTCCACACCGGAGCCGTGCAGGGATACAGCTTGATGTTCGAGAAGGAGGACATGGAGCAAGCCAACAAAGGTTTATACACACCGATAAAACCGAATAGGAAGATATGTACATTATATATATATATATATTTTTTTAAAGAGAACGAAACACAAAGAGAAGGAAAACACAATGAATATATGATGAACATTATTCACTAAAGAGTGAACGGGAGAGATGAGTCATGTCTCTGATAGAAATCTGTACACTGAACCGCACTATAGCACAATCTACAATCACAATGCCTGTGTGTGTGTGTGTGTGTGTGTGTGTGTACTAAGAGAAGTGTGTGTGAAACTCTACTGTGTGGATTTCAGATCCCAGATTTCCGGATTACGGCAAAGTGGAGCTGGTGTTCTCTGAAGGCCCTGAGAGGAGCCAAGGTATAATTCATCTTTCTTCTCTTTCCACACCGCAACACACACACACACACACACGTCTCCTGCTGTTAGCCGGGGCACGGCCTGCTTAGCTCTTCTGCTGCCCTGTCAGCACACTCTTCACACATTTCCCCTCTGAGAGAGACTCCCAGCAGGAGGGAGGAGGAGAGTGTGTGTGTTCAAGCGAGAGACATTCCACATCCTCGCTCCAGCAGCCAGCAACAGACACTGTGTGTGTGTGTGTGTGTGTGTGAGAATAGTAAATACGGTGAATTGCATAATGGTCTATTTATAATGGAGGCAACGTATACATTTACACCGCAGCGCTGTTGAATTCTCGAATCTGATTGGTCAGAAGGTGTTGATTAATGTACTATAACAGCAGCTCTGGCCGTAGTGCAGCTGTTTACATGAATGCGCTCGTTCTAATACGTTATCGTTTCTATAGTAACGCTTCATTCTCTTGCACAGCGGACGCAAAAAAAATGATTCCATCAATAAACAGATTCAAAATGCGTTGTTGCTTAAGAAGAGAACGCATATGACCGTTGCAATGGTGTGGGTTTTGTGTTTATTAACGCTTTCTCGGAGTACACCGACATCGACTTATCGGGCATTTTCAATCTGTAGAAACAAACGAGATATTTTAAGTCCATTAGAAGGTTAGTCAGGACACTGTGGGGCTTCTGATGCCCTGTTTACACAAGTACGTTTTCATTTTAAAGTGCATGGGTGTTGCTACGGTTACGCCTGTCGTCTACACTACCCCGGCGTTTTCGTTTCTCGGAAACGGAGACTTTCGGATACGCAGAAGACCCCGTTTTAGTTTGAAAACTTGGTGCTCGCGTTTCAGTGTAAACAGACCAAAACGAAGTCTTTTGAAAACGAAGGCGTGGCTCAGCTCACATTCGCTCCCTGATTGGGCCTTCTGGATCATCGCGTATCGTTCCCTGATTCGTCAAGCCCCTACCGTATGACCATTACATGACCATTGACTGAGATCGTTTCTGAAACGCAGAGGAAATGCCAGCATGGACGAGGGAACGCATTCATGTAAACAGGGCGTATGTGTAGAGTATTGTAACTGGTGAGCAGGACGATTGGGAAAGGGGAAGGTTCTGAGCCTCAGACAGCACTGTGAACTATTGATAGTTAAACATTGTATACAACTGCCACAAAAAAAATTATAACATTCAAACCTAGAAGGCTAGGTAAGAAAAAAAAGAAATACTTATGAATCACTGCAAATTCTTAAATCCCCGAGTGTCTACTTTCATATGAGCCATAACAACTACTGTGGAGCGTGACATCACAAATAAATCCAATACTGAACATGGACATAACCAATTTTGAAAATGGGAAATCTCATTTTCTGGCCTCTGGTAAAAAAAATAGTTGGACATTTACGGAAGGAGTCTCCAGTGTCCACGCTTTATAATAGATAGATAGATAGATAGATAGATAGATAGATAGATAGATAGATAGATAGATAGATAGATAGATAGATAGATAGATAGATAGATAGATAGATAGATAGATAGATAGATAGATAGATAGATAGATAGATAGATAGATAGATGTTTTCCACCATGGGGAAGTTTTCAGGACAGAAGAGTTCATGCTTTCTGGCTTCTCTGTAACATGACAAGCCTCTGTCTTATTGACTTCAAGAGAAAGACTTGTGAGGGGACGACATAAAAAAATATATATATATGACATGACATGACATGACATCACCCTAATGTTGCACACATCTTCCGAACCTTGTCCTGAACATGGCTTTCATTCAGTTTGGTGCGACTCCATGCTTGGTGCTTGGACCCCTGTTGAAAGTCGCAGCTTTATTGTTAAAAAGTGCTGACACTGGAGACTCCTTCCATTCATGTTAAATAATCTCCTTACAGAAAACTTCCCCTTATTAACAATTAAAGGCATTTTTAACACCCTATGTAAGTTGTTACTACGGACCCGATTGTAGAGGACTCGGGAATACAACAGCTCTGTGGTATAAATTCAAATAAGTTCGGTTTCTCAAGAACTGGAAAGCAGAAATTTGGTGTACTGCATGTTTGTGCTACACTGTAAGTAGTTTTCTAATGCTGACCTGATAACATGGCCGCCATCACCATCAGCCAATAAGGTTTCAGCAAGGCAAGGTTAGGATATTTTGCAATAGGGCAATAAAAGCCTATTGGCTAATGGCAATGGCGGCCATGTTATCAGGTCAGCAGTTAAGACATTGGACTTTTGTTTGGAAGGTCGTAAGTTCTAACCCCAGCACTGCCAGCCTGCCACTGTTGGGCCCTTGACCTTCAGATGTATACATGTAAGTCGTTCTGGATAAGTGCGTCTGCCAAATGCCGTAAATGTAAATGCGATGGTGAAGTGGTTGGGGACCCCACAGATTACTGCTTGAAGCTATGGTATACACCTGGGTGTACACATGGTTAATCCTACACCCTTTTCTTGTCTGTGTGTGTCAGGAGCTGATCTCTGGCAGAACGGTGCCGCTGTGTCGGTGGACTACAGCTCTACAGACTCACTCACCAGATGGGACTCGTACCAAGATATCTGCAATGGGGAAGGTAACCTTGAAAACTAAATAGATACAAAGTAAAGTTAATAGCAAACTGCTACAGAGGCAACAGTGTATCTTGCGTAATATTGCATCAAGCTTCCTAACTTCCTAAAGCTTGGCATGGCACGTGTTTATGCTGACGTGGCTTGTATAAATGCGAAGGTTTTCGGGATGGGGGTGTGTGAGGATTGATAGAACAGCAGCTCCGAGGCGCTCTAATGAATCTTACATGTTTCACTGAGGGACATCTTGCTGCTGACATTAGCACAACCATTCTGCACACATACACGGCTCTGAGCAACAAGCAACAAGCAACTCCCCCCCGGGAGTCGTCTGATAAATCCGTTTCCACTCCACTGTGTAATGCGTCTCATTAAGGAGACTCCCCAGAATGCTCGTTAGATGGGGATGATGAGAGATGGTGACTCAGGGATGTGAGATGGAGAAGTAATCATGAACTTTACCTTCTTTTGTTTGGAAAAAAATCTTCACTTGAGATCAGTCAGGCAGGAAATTATGCAGCTTGCTGGCATCCCATACTCAGTGTATTCCCACCTCCTGCACAGAGTTCTCAGCATACACTCCAGATCCTCCATCACCCTGACCAGGATATGAACACTGATGATGATGATGATGATGTTGAATGTGATGATGATGATGATGATTAGGATGATGATGAAGGTGATTATGAATGATGATGAATGACTATGAAGGTGGTGATGATGGAGATTATGATGATGATGAAGGTGGTGATGGTGATAAATGATGATGATGATGATGATGATGATGAAGGTGGTGATGGTGATGAATGATGATGATGTTGATGAAGGTGATGATGAATGATGATGATGATTATGAATGATGAAGGTGATGATGATGATGGTGATGAATGATAATGATGATGAAGAAGCTGGTGATGAATGATGATGATGATGATGATGAAGGTGGTGATGGTGATGAATGATGATGATGGTGATTATGAATGATGATGATGATGAAGCTGGTGATGAATGATGCTGCTGCTGATGATGATGATGAAGAAGCTGGTTATGAATGATGATGATGATGATGATGATGATGATGATGATGATGATGAAGGTGGTGATGGTGATTATGAATGATGATGATAATGAAGCTGGTGATGAATGATGATGATGATGATGATGATGATGATGATGATGAAACTGGTGATGGTGATTATGAATGATGATGATGATGATGAAGGTGGTGATGAATGATGATGATGATGATGATGATGATGATGAAACTGGTGATGGTGATTATGAATGATGATGATGATGACAAGGTGGTGATGATGATGAATGATGATGATGGTGATTATGAATGATGATGATTATGATGATGAAGCTGGTTATGAATGATGATGATGAAGGTGGTGATGATGATGATGGTGATTATGAATGATGATGATGATGGTGATTATGAATGATGATGATGATGATGAAGCTGGTGATGAATGATGATGATGAAGGTGGTGATGGTGATGAATGATGATGATGATGATGATGGAGCTGGTGATGAATGATGATGATGATGAAGGTGGTGATGGTGATGAATGATGATGATGGTGATTATGAATGATGATGATGATGAAGATGATGGTGATTATGAATGATGATGATGATGAAGATGATGGTGATTATGAATGATGAAGATGATTATGATGATGAAGGTGGTGAAGAATGATGATGATGATGATGATGATGATGAAGGTGGTGATGAAGGTGGTGATGGTGATGAATGATGATTATGATGATGAAGGTGGTGATGAATGATGATGATGGTGATTATGAATGATGAAGATGATTATGATGATGAAGGTGATGATGATGATGATGATGATGATGATGTGATGATGATGATGAAGGTGATGACATAGCGTGAGGCTAGAACCCAGTGTTCAAAAAGGCTAGAACCCAGAAAAGAAAGAAGAGAGCAGATTTTCTTTCTTTCTTTCTTTCTTTCTTTTCTATATTCTTTTTATTCTTCTTCTAACCTTTACTTCTTCTTTTCTCCCTCCTTTTTTCCTTCGTTCTTTCAGTATAACTTTGAGGTTTCAGAGAAGGAGAGATAGTGGACAATTTTTTAAAGAACATTGTAGCGTGTTCCGAGTCTGGAAACATAATAAACCGCAGCAGGACAGTGTGGCACGGGGAAAATACACACACACTGTTGCTTAGAAATACTGTTTTCTTCTTGTTGTAACAACATCTCTCTCTCTCTCTCTCTCTCTCTCTCTCTCTCTCTCGCCCCCTCTCTCTCTCTCTCTCTTCTCTGCTCTCTCTCTCTCTCTCTCTCGCCTCTCTCTCTCGCCCTCTCTCTCTCTCCCCTCTCCCGCTCTCTCTCTCTCCTCTCTCCCCCTCTCCCTCTCTCTCTCTGCCCCCCTCTCTCTCTCTCTCTCTCTCTGCCCCTCTCTCTCTCTCTCTCTCGCCCTCTCTCTCTCTCTCTCTCTCTCTCTCGCCCTCTCTCTCTCTCTCTCTCTCGCCCTCTCTCTCTGCCCTCTCTCTCTCTCTCTCTCTCTCTCTCTCTCTCTCCTCTCTCCCTCTCTCTCTCTCTCTCTCTCTCCCCTCTCTCTCTCTCTCTCTCTCTTGCCCTCTCTCTCTCTCTCTCTCTCTCGCCCTCTCTCTCTCTCTCTCTCTCACTCTCTCTCTCTCCTCTCTCTCCCCCCCTCCTCTCTCTCTTCTTTCTCTTCTCTCTCTCTCTCTCTCCGCCTCTCTCTCTCGCCCCTCTCTCTCTCTCTCTCTCTCTGCCCTCTCTCTCGCCCCTCTCTCTCTCTCTCTCTCTCTCTCTCTCATATTCTTTCAGCCAGTGTATGTTTGTATGGTACTAAACACACAGGCTCTAACAAGACCCACACAGTCACACACTGAACACACACACACTCACACACACACACACTCACACACACACACTCACACACACACTCACACACACACACTCTATACACACTCTCCCTGCCGCAGCGGTCCCGAGCCTCACACTCAGGGGTATTTTTCTCCTGCCATGCCCACTGTGGTGAACCTCACCAGTCTGCCATGGAATTCACAGGCCACTGAAAATAGACAAACACACGGAGCTGTGTCCAGATCGCGCGATGCAGGAGAGTCAGCGGCGCTACGCTGAACGCCAGGCGTCGTAAAGCAGGGTGGCTCCCTTAATAAAACACCGGGTGCATAACGGATCAAAACAAATACATAAATTAGAATCTAAAAGAGAA
>CM022756.1:6631164-6716164 GCA_012411365.1 Ameiurus melas
CAGTCATCCTTAGCAGATCCAACCGGACCACATCCGTCACTTCCAGCCCCGAGCATAGTGATCACGCTCTTTCAGCTAGCAGTGACTCTGGTCTCTCGAGTGCTTCCCTTTGGACTGAGCGCTGCCCTGTGTCTGGTGGAAAGACATCTGCTGGTCCCAGTGAACAGGAGAAGGCAGACCTGAATCGCCTGCTCACTGGATTTGGGCTCGATGAGCCTCGGACAGATGACGGAATGGAGCTGACCTCAGCCTCTCAGGGAGTCCTTCATCACCCGGTGCAGGTCCATATAAACGGCAACTCCAGGCCGAAAGAGCGAGAAACCGACATCCTGGATGACGAGGTCCTGATGTCTGGCCACGACCTGCGCAGTGTGGACAGTCTGGGGACTCTCTCTTCATCATACCACAAGAGCAGTCAAAATTCTCTGCTCTCTGATGGCTTCTGCAGCCCTGGCGTGATTGAGGATGTCCCACATTATGGCCCAGCAGCCATGGAAGAATTTGAGCGAGCATACGCTGAGACTCGGAGAAACTGTCTTGCCAAGAGAACTGTCTCTGTTCCTGTCACCACCACTTCAAGCACAGCTTCCAGGGGGCAGCAATTCCAGCAAGGAACCTACTCCACTCAGACCTGGGTCCGCCAGCAGCAAATGGTAGTGGCCCCGCACTACTCCTACCTGCCCGAGGAAAGTGGAGTGGAGGAGAACTTCCATGGGAACAAGCAAGAGATTTCCCCCAAAGTGATCCTTAGTGATCAAAACCATGCTGCTCTGAACCCAAAGGTATCTCCAAGCCAGGAGAGCGAGAAAAATCACGACGAGGAGTTTAACTCCCTCACAGTGGACATTGACAACTCCATCGACCAGCTTAACCAGCTGATCCTGGACTTGGACCCTACATTTGTGCCCATCCCAACACGGACCAATTCAGTTAAAAGAAATGGAGGGACTACGGCTATGACTACTACGTGTAACAGCAAGGGCTTGATGCTGAGACTCAATGAGAACAACAGGAATCAGCAGACAGGTAAGATGAAGAAAAGATTTGAAATGCTTTAAGATCTGATATTGGCTTCTTGATTGGAGTCAGTCACTGAAATATGAAGTTGAATAGTCCCAACATTTTGATACAACCTAAGAGTCAAAATCCAGTGTAGCAAATCCTTGCACTTTTTCTGGTGGTGGGTTTTGGTGGTGGTGCTACAACCTACGACTCAAAATCCAATTTAACTACATCCGGTAAATGATTCTATACTCTTTCTGGTGGTGGGTTTGGTGGTGGTGCTACAACCTATGATTCAAAAACCAACTTGACAACATCTGGTTAACATTTCTGTACTTTCTCTGGTGGCAAGTTTGTTGTTTTTGAACATTTTGAAGCAATGAGCTTGATGGAGGAAAGACCTCAGAATTTTTTTTTTTGGGGATCAACATTTATATCATATTAATGAAAGATACTGTATGATGGTTTCTGGGTGGGAACTCTTGGGGATATGTCAAGGAAGGTAGGAAGTATGGAAGGAAGAAAGGATAGAAGAGACTATAGTGGTCTTTGCTGGTTTCTGTTCACACATGAGCCCTCCTGATAATTCAGTGAGAATTGCTCTTGGTAATATCCTTGGTCCTGTGCTTGAATTCACACTTAAGCAATAAGGTCCGTGTTTACGGGAGCTTAAATAAAAAGCGACAATGGCTTTGGATGATCTTTGGTTAATTCCCCATTGTCCCATCAAGCAGCTATGTCATACCATACACATTACCAATGTTAATACTGCACATTTTACTAACATTTAAAATGTTTGACTGTTATAGTATCATCTACCTGTTGTAGAAAAGCAGGAAGTTTTGCCAAAAAGCAAGACAGAACATGGAATAAAGGCATCTATTAATGTGTATAGGGACCGTTTTGGCACTTTCCATGATTAACACCATTGTGCTACGCCTGACAAACAACATGCTTAAAGGAATTCCAAGCAGTTTTCACACAAATGGGGAAATCAGAGCTCCTGGCAGAACCTTAGACATGTGACAAGGTTGAACTGTTTGGACTTGCCTTTACTCAGGTATCTCCTTCTTGGAGATCTTAAACATATTCAATCTTATCAGCTCCTCTTTAGGACAATCTTTAAGCCCTCATAATGCTTATTTTCTAAGATCCTTATTTAGTCTCAATTACATTCAAGTACTTTTATGACAGAAGTAAAAACAAACAAACATGATATTTCAGAAATTTGGTTCTGGTAGTGAAGGAGCGCCAAGTAGCTGTATGAAACCTCAGTAGATGATGATAATAAAGGCACAGAAACATTAGAAGCATAATCCAGGAACTTTGTAGCTTAGATCGAATTTAGAGCAAACGGTCACATTTGTTCCCTTGAGGGTGTAAAGGAGAGATTTGACGAAAAGGCTGACAAGATATCCGAGGAATTCTTTTGAAATGAAATGAGATTTCTACTGTACAAGCAAGACATGAAGACAAAAATAATGGAGAGGACAAAAAAGAAAGATCTTAAGGATCTTAAGGCTGGGGTTTTGTGATATTGATCAAAGGCCAAACATGACTTGTGTATTAGCACACTATACTAGTTGATTGATTATCAGTTCTCATTATCTTGGCATGTTTACAAAATGGTAGCTTTGAATGCTGCCTGTTTATCCAGCTGCTCGGCTGCAGAGGCATTGTGGGAGTCTCCTGTAGACTCAGACACACACCAAGAGCAAGACTCGGCTTTGGAATGCGAGAAATGTTCATGGACAATTGGCGAGAGTAAACGCTTTAATCGGATTGTTCACACCTTAACAGCAGAAATAGTTACGCAGGTTGGAGTTACGGGATGTCCAACGTCAATCAAATTTCAAGGTGAAAAAGACGTTTTATTTGACGAGCCAATTTTACGAGGATATTTGAGCTGAAACTTTTCAAACCGCTTCGCGGGTCTTCAAGGAGATGACGTTTTGGTTAGACTGTAACACAAACATTAAGAGTTCAGTACTCTTTGTGGTCACACTGTAACTTAAAAACAACCAAACAAACAAAATGAAAAGAACTTAGCCAAGATAGGCTCTCCCCTTGACCCTGTGTAGGACAAGACGTACAGAAAATGGATGGACTGATGGAAATTAGACAAAATCTTTATAGTTTCAGTACTCTTTCTGGTTATGCTGTAAGGCAGGGGTGTCCAATCTTATCTGGAAAGGGCCGGTGTGGGTGCAGGTTTTCATTCCAACCCAGCAGGAGCCACACCTGAGTCTATTGAAAGCAAAGATCAACTGATTAAACAGGTGGAATCAGGTGTGGCTCCTGATGGGTTGGAATGAAAACCTGCACCCACACCGGTCCTTTCCCTATAAGATTGGACACCCCTGCTGTAAGGTAAAGACAAAACAAAAGTTAAATAAAAGCATTATAGTTGGAGTATTCTTTATGGTTATGCTGTAAGGTAAAAACAAAACAATAGAGAACAATAGCGAAGAACAATACACGTAGAACATCCAAAGAACTTTTAAGGAATTTCAAAATGTCCGAGTCGATGTGCGTATCTGAGACAGTTACTGGATCGGCTATTGATTTGTATTTGAGTAAGCCCATGGTGGGAATGTGCTCGTTTGTGGCGGATGTGTCTGTTTACTCTGTTTGCTAAAGATCAGACACAGAAGTGGAGCACATCTGGCTCGATAAGATCAGCGTGTAGACTTCAGGAAGGAGATCAGACAAATTTCACCATCCGTCGGAAGAGACGAAGCTCGTCCCCATGTTGGATGAATTATGACTTATATGTTTAGACATGGAGGTGATGATTCACTCGGAGTAGAAAAGCAGGATTTCGACTGGATCAGAGGCGAGGTGTCTGCGAGAGGCTGGAATTTCCACCAGAGGAACACAAGTAGCCCGAGGCTCTGCATTCCCCGCTCCTGACACAGCCAGTGGCCCGAAGACACAAAATAACATGTGCAGCCCCGACACACCAGCACGCTCCAGAGCCAAACATATGTGTGGCTGATATATAAAACTTCAGAGATGGAATGTGTTGCAAACATTAAAACAGGTGTAAAAATAAAACACAGACCGGAAACCCGAGACATGTGACAAATCACATCTCAGTTACACTTTGCTTGGGGTTTGGAATTTTTAGATTCATCATCGTCAGTGATTCACACAATAAAGTGAGTGAATGGGTCTGATTCATAGCTGATTCATTATAATTATTTACACAAGCAGATAATGGTTTCAGAGACCGCCGAGTCTAAAAATATATCAAATCATCTTCTTAACATTCGATTATTATTATTATTATTATTATTATTATTATTATTATTATTATTATTATTTGAATTCTAACATTAACAACATCATAGAAATAAAATAAATATAGGAAAAGTATAATAAAAGAAAAGAACAATGAAGTACAGACGTTTTATTTTAGATGTTCTTATTAGAGATGGAAGAATATAACTTTTTCTTTTCCGATTCTGATACTGAAAGCTTGAACGTCAGCTGATACAGATACCGTGCAATCTTTTTCCTTTGCTAAAAACTACTAGACTTTAATAAAAAAAAATATATATATATATATATATATAAAGATCTTAAAACAATTAAAAATTATTTTATGTATTTTAAATAAAAAATAATTTTAATGTAGGCACATAAAAAAAACTGGAGGAAAAGAAACACCAGTAAAAACAGCAGCTTTTCACACAAAATTTGCTTACATTACTAAAATAATAAAATATAGTAAGTATAAATAAATGAAAAAAACAACAACAACAACAATTCTAACAAAAATGCAACCAAAAGTCTCTTTATATGGAAAAAAAAAAACCAGTTTAAAAATATTTTTCAAATTCAATCTTTTTTTATTTGTTTGTTTGTCTTTTTTTGTTGTTGTTAAAGGACTGGATCAGTTTCATTATTTGTTTTCTCGGGTATCGAATCCAGCATTATTATTTATTTATTTTATCTGATATCGGCCCATTCAACTGATCCTGGGTATTAAATAAGTGCTATTTATAATTATTATTATATTTATAATTAATTATTAATTAGGGCTATATTTGTTACTACTACTACTACTAATAATAATAATAATAATAATATGTATATAAACCACAGTAGTATAGCTATTGTTCTTGCAGTTGTTGTTGTTATTATTATTATTATTATTATTATTTTGTATATTCGTTATGATTATAATTATGTTATTCTGTAAATTCATTTCCTTTCACATCGTTGGCTTTCGAAAATAAACAAAAACAAACAAACAAAAATCTGTAATGTATAACTTCCCAATATTTAAAAAAAAGAATTAATTTGGATCTTCAATATTACTAAAAACATATTTGAATCATTTTAACGGCCGTGAGTCCGTCGTCACATTATTATGACTATAGTGCTGAAAAGGAGAATCATCAGACCTGAATTTTATCTGGACTGAAATCTAGTGTGAAGTTTCAGTGTGTGATGTTTTAGATAAAGTCAGTGGTGAAGTTCCTAATAGAACAAACTTTCTTTTTGGTAAACAAATAAAGACGCTCTGAGCTCCAGGTGCCGTGTGCTGAGAGAAAGGACGGGTAGTGAGAGGTGAGACTCATTAACTTTCCTCTATGAGATGTTAATGAGCGAGCCAGTCTTTCCCCTATACACACATAGAGAGAGAGAGAGAGAGAGAGACAGAGAGAGAGGGTTAGTGTGTGAGATGGTGAATGGTCCCTCGTGCTCCACATGCTCTCTCCTCCATATTAACATTCCACAGACAGGAACAGCTCTACAGCTCGGTGAACGGTGGAGATTAACACTTCTGTGCTAAATGACACTTCACACTCCGAGCAGACGGACAAACACACAGCTGTTTGCTCACACTCCAGAGGTACAGCTCTGAAGTTCTGGCCGTTCTTTACATTCTTTTTAGGCCATAATTCAAAAGTAAGTCAGAAATGAAAAAAAGTAAAAATAAAATACATTTGCATGTTGGGGTTTCTGTTCTGGAGCTGTGATGCTTTATTGCTTCTTCTTCTTCTTCAACTTTTAAGTCTTTTATACACTACTTAAACTCTTTCCACTTCCTGCATGTATATATACACACACACACACACATATATATATATATATATATATATATATATATATATATATATATATATATATATATATATATATATATATATATATATATATATATTATATTTACATTATTAACATTGTGACAGTTTGGGATTGAGAAAGTTTCATCATAAGCTTACACATTTTAAAACTTGGTGGATTTATGTACAAAGTAAACGATTAAAAAAAAAAAAATCCAGAAAACAATGATAAATTTGCCAAACTATACATCCCTAGTGGAGTAAAACATTAATAACATGTCATATGTAAGGAATAAACCACTTGCTGCTGTGCTGTTATGGGAAAATAATCACCGACGGCATGCTGTGATTAAGCGAAGTCACCGTTACTACGGAAACGTTGATTTGGTTGTTTTCCTATAACGGCACATTCTTCTTATACTGCAGCGACTCGATATTTCTTTTCATTAAAAAAAAAAACAACTTTTTTTTATCCATTTCTAGTTACACTTAATGAAACGTCAGAGCTTCTAGAAAAGGAATCAGACCAATCAGATTGGTGAACTCAACAGCGCTGTGGTTATAAAGCATATTATAGAGTATACCGTATGTCTACACACATACAGTACTGTTCCGATGTCTTTTATGTCCTTATTAAATCATCAGGCATTATGTGTTATGATGTTAGGAGATCGTAAGGGTTATGCATTTGATTATACATACTTATAAACAGGCAGAGCTAGGGGGTATTATGGATATCACACACACACACACACACACACACACACACACACACACACACACACACACACACACACACACATACACACACACACTGGCCTGTGATAAGCGCAGCAGTAACGTGGAGTGTGTTTTTGTGTCCGATCAGCCGCCCCACCTGCCGGAGAGAGTTTGCGCACCCTGAGTCGTCATGGCAGCGAATTGGCCGAGCACTCGACGGTGTGTGTGCGGCCGGCGTGGGAAACGGAGGCGGAGTTTGGGGACAGACTGACATACACACACAGTGTAGCTCCACCACAGGTACTACACACACACACACACACACACACACATACACACCGATATACAATATACAGGATACATTGAGGATTGGTGTAACGTCTTTGTATTGCAGCGAGCTCCTCTGTACAGAGCAAACAGTGTGGAGTACCAAGGTCTGAGTGCTGGACTGGGCACAGGAAGTGACACGGTTCCTCCAACGCCGGCCTTCCCCATCTCACCACCCACACCTTATGGTGAGACACTTACACACCCATACACACACACACACCTATACACACGGACATGCAGAACCGTACGTGTCAGGCCCATGTGACCAGATATCAACCAGCTGATTTCAGCTTGTAGTTGCTATGGTTACACTGACAGACATGTTGTTAGAAATTATGGTGTGGTGCTATTACGCAATCAGAGCAAATGACTGTAACCATGTTATTCACACATTCCACACCTCAAACTCATCTCCTACAGTATGTGTAGATTGCTTCGGGAACTCATTAAGATGCGCAAGTTAGTAACCGAAATCTGAAATCTTGGACTTGCGTACCAAATTCCTTACACGACACACTTCCTGCTGGTTTAAACCTGTGTTTGCTCATCCCTGGCCAAACCCATGTACTCCAGCATGCATCATTTTACAGCATATGGTTCATGGTGTTATGTTCAGTTTCTGGAGTTAATAGTTACAGAACTTTGTTTTGAAAGTTCCACCCTTTAGTTAGACTCATCTCCAGAGCCTGGAAAACTGGTGGTTTGAGGAGATACCAAAGCTTGGAATCGTCGGAACCCTTTAAAAGATGTTTGACGATCGTGGCCGGTGATTAAAATGGATTGATTTGGTAGATGTTTTCAAATCCGGTTCAAGTCTTAACCAAACGGAATGACTCCCCTGCTGAAAAACAAAATGAAACAAAACGAGAGAAACCATTACAGAAATGCTAATGGTTTTAATGGTTATAATGTGAATGGTATTGGTTTTAATGGAAACTATAACGGTGCTTGTAGGTCTCTACTCCTAATGTGTTAGGCTCTAACATAATGTCATGTTTATGTCTAGTGGAAACCAATAGAAATCATTAAGTCCTAATCGAATATGGCCCCAAAACACACCACATTTGTTAATGGTTTTAATGGTATTTTTAGTAGAAACCATTCAACTTTCTGTAATGGTTTCTATTGTTACTTTTATTTAAGCAGGGTGAATTTATTTAAGGATATAAAATAATCAAAACAACAAACGTACTGTAAATCTAAGATCTAAGTAAAAGCACAAACAAGAAACTAAGAGATAAACGATTCGGTTTCTCAGCATTTAAAAATCTTATTAGTGATATGACCAGCCGTTAATTATTATGACGGAACAGTAAAGGGGCATTCTAATGGTTAGGAGGGTAGGTGGGTTCGATATTTGGATGGCTGCACCTTTAACCTGAACTAACACTGGTTTTATGTAAGGCTAAGAACTAAGATAGGCGTCACATCATTAGTCACGAACAACCAATAAACAACAAGTTATTACGTCCGTTGCATTTACAGCCTGGTCTGAATTCAACTAAGCTATAGAAAGACATGTTTGGTAGGCCGTGGTCTGCTTTGACTTGGCTCCTAAATATGCGTATTTTGTTTTGGTCCATCTTATGTTAATGACAAGTATTATGTTGTCTTTTCTACACACTTGAAAGGACATTCAAAATGTTCACTATACCCAAACTATAGAAGTCTCACATGATATTGACAAAGACGCTGGTGGGTACAACTGACGACTAATTGAAGCAACCTTTAGATATTGGTAGGTGTCACCTACACCTACGATGTTTAAGTATTTATACAGTGGTGGACAAATCAGTAGTCCAAGGCAAGCACAGTGGATGTCCGGAATACTAGTTTTTTTATTTGCAGTTCCTTTAGCATGTAGTAGATTTTTGAGAAATTGGTATCCAGTTTGTTTTCTTCCATCCACTGTCTAGAGAAAGAGAAAAAAAAAAGCCCAACACTTGATCTGTATGTTTCATGGTGGAGCAACACAATGCATTCTGGTTGTGTAAAATAACTGGTACAGTTTACAGACCTATAATAACTCTGCTAATAACATCTTGAATGAAAATAAAGGTGCGACCATCATATCAAATTATTAGTCTGCATTTAACTGGATAGCTAATTTGTCATACTTTGGTGTTGAATTAGATTTCCAGGCAACCAGTACATGGGATTTGGCAAGGAAATTGGAGAGCTCACTTGCCTGATGTCTCATGTTAGCTAATGAATTTATGGTTTGTCCATCTCTGGATATACATCTCTGTAGATACTTAATTTACTTAAAAGAGTAACATCTGTGTGAAATTCCCAAAATATGAGGTGGTGTGTGCAGGCGGTTCTGTAAAGTCAAGACACTCGCTCCGACACGTCCAATCACACTTCACCCACTTCGCTTTTTATAACAATCTCCATCTGAAGAGCTGCAGCGTCCTCGCCAGTTTCTTACCAAACACACTCTCTTTCGATCCTTTCTCCACAGTGAAGAACATGGCGGAATTTACGCACTTCGCCCAGACGCCGTCTCCCAGCACGCCGATGTATGGAGGCTTTAGGACCGAGCACGGTGAGCAGATCCACGGAGTGATGGGAGTGATTTGGGAGAACTAGATGAGTCAGATGTCAGCGTGGTTATGTTTTTCCCGCAGTAGATAAGCTATGATCTGGGAGGGTTACGGCTAAGCGGCCTCAGACTAAACACACAGTACAAGTCCTGACCCAGCAAACATGTGTACATGCTTGTGCACTGTGAGAACTTCAGGAATGCTGCTCGGAGTCTGGCCGAGCACCTGGAAGTACCGATTCAAAAGAAACGAACAGTTTTCAACCTTGAGTAATTTAAGCAACATTTAATCCACTAGATCATATCTTCATATGGTTGTTGTTTTTGTGCTTTTTTTAAATGTATTTTTTAATTATAAATTTCAACAAAACTCATAGATGGCCCAATGGTAACCCAGTGCTAAAGCCGAGCACACGGCTGAGAGAGCTGCCGCCGTTGGAGACGTGGCTTTATTGAAATGTCAAGCCTTTTGTACACACAGGGCTGAACATATGTGCTTCCTGACCTCTGACAAAAGGCCAGTATGGGAGGAAACCGCCCGCTGAACAATAGCGGAAAGGCCAGCTTAGAAGAAGGTGAAAAGGGGCTCTCTGTTGGCTTGTCCATGCTGCTTTGATTGGGTTCTAAAGCTTGAGTATCCACCCCTGCATTTGAACAGCGAATTCCCTGAGGGGCAATAAAGATTAGCGTAGTTCCAAAAGTACTCAATGCTCTTCAAGAGGCTCTCCAGATGCCCCTTTCTATAGTGGTCCAGTAAAAACATGGGTTAGGGTAACACCTTGTATTAAGGTTCTCTTCACTGACACGATTTACTGCACTAATGACCAAGAACCAATGTTAAACGTAGCATTCCTACAGTCTAGGCACTAGTACACGTTTTAATGCGTTGACTGATGTTTATTCAATATGAAATATCCAATATAAACTCCACACAAATGAAAGCATGGTCTTAAATGATGAGAAATGTTCAAATTGCTACCAGGTAATGGGTTTCATTTTACTCAGTGATGGCAGGAACATGGATTAATTAAGATCTTAATGATTCATCCGGTTTGGCTTATTGTTAAAAGCATCAATACAAGTGATAATGTTACTCGTGGGGTATTAATGCTGCGGTTCTTGTTAACTAACACGTTAAATCATGTCAGTTAATGGAGTTTTAACGTGAAACGTTTGCTCCGAGTCGCTCAGGAAAGTTTGTGGAAGGAGTCTCCAGTGTCAGTGCTTTGTTACAGTCAGTACGTTTTCCACCATGTGAAAGGCTTCAGGGCATTTTGGAGGAGGAGTTTGTGAGTTCTAGTTGCACAATTTCGTTTGTTTGTTTAATTCTATTAAGTTCTAGACGCGAGTGAAGAGGATGTGTTTATAGCTGCTGATAAAAAAAAAAGGGAAAGAGTTCGTTTCGTGAATGTTCCATGACAGTAAATGTAACTATAAATGGATAAAAGTATGACGTTGTTCATTAATGAATGGAAAGATGTTGTAAATGTTGTCATATTGCTGTAGGTTAAGAGGAATAAAATGCTTTGTGTTGTTATTGGGAAACAGTAACGATCAGCCCGTTTCACGATTGGTTCATTCTAATGGCAAGCGTGAGAGTGCAACTAAACATGAGGAGTTTAAAAGTTTCCCACTCCCATTACAAATAACCTTTAGCGACCTGCAAGTTTACACTCCTCAGAGTGACGACACAATCTTTCAGTTAGGGTGTATTTATTTATTTATTTTATTTTACAGCTGACCTTCTCGTCTGTCCAAACATGCCCGTGACCTTGAGTTCTGTTGCCATAGTGCTCTGTTGCCGCAGCAAAGGTTTTTTTTGGCTTTGATGTCACGCTAGCATCCAACCTGATGGCCCTTTTAGTAGCATTCAAAGCGTGGCAGCAAAAAAGACTGGATTAATCCTTCAATGCATTACAACGATTATCGTGTGTTGGTCTTGATTTCAGATATGAAAGCTTTTGCGGATATTATGGGGCATGACGAGAGCAGAGTGAACGTGTCTCACAGAGCCTTCCCCCACTCCCCACCCACTGGAGGAGAGATAACCCTCACCGACAGGTATGAAGAACAGATTGGTTATTTCTGGAGCGATATGCACAATTCCATACGTCACGTTTGCACGCTCAGGTTTAACACCACCAGTTACAAGAGGACTGGGGATCAGTTCTCTGGACCACTCCCCTAAACAAAACCAGCTTTCACGCTTCACCAAATGTACCACGATCTCTTAGGGAACAAAAAAAAGATTCCACAAGTGTGAAAACAAACTTAAAAACCATATTCAATTAGACATCATTTGAATTATCCATTTGCAGGATCCTTAAAGGTTCCTTAAAGGTATGTTGAACCCTATAACAGAAGATTTCTCATTCAGCTCCAAATTCAACCAGGATTAGAACGTCTGAACCATTTTTTTTTTAAAAACTGGCAGACGGTAGGGACTGATCCTCGTCTTGCAATCATCTTTAAAACGTAAAAATCGAGTTGTATATTACGAATACATATGAAAATGTGATACATCATTGCGGTCCTAGCACAATTAAAGCCTGTATGCATGTTATGGTCATGTGGCCTACTATAATAAAGCTCTAAACAATCACATTGGGTGTATGTAGTTATACATAGAATTATGAGGAGCATGCGTATGTTGTAAAGACACGCCCATCTCTGATTTGTGCAGGATATTTTGTACATAAATTATCCTCAAGATACAGTGGTTCTCTCATATGCCTGGGATTTGAAACTCACCGCCTTTTGGGAAGGTGGTACCAGATGCTGGGAATATGGAGCATCATTGTGAACTAGCAGCTCCAAGACACACTGTTGTGATTGTAGGCATGAACATCTATTAAAGACCATTGTTGTTCCCTCTAGCTCGGTTCAGTCCTCCTGCCTAGAAGGGGCGCTGCTCAGTCACCACACCTCCATCAACTCCCAACACTCCGGCCCCATGGGTTACAACCAGAACTCAACTCCATCCCACCATCCTCACCCACATCCTCACCCCGCCCCCAATGCCCACAGCTCACCCTGGAACAGCCAGAAGACCCGAGTGGTGCAGTACACGCTGAACCATAGCCCAGCGTTCAGCTTTGACGAGGAGCCCGACGGTCTGAGCTACGAGCCCCAGCAGCCGCCACTTCCTGAAAAAATGCGCACATTGGACTGCGACCGTTCGTTAGGTTCGGTGTCCCCGGCACCTAGCGGGTTCTCCAGTCCACACAGTGGGAGCTCGCTCTCCATTCCGTTCCCTAACTCACTGCCCGATTTGCAGACCAGGACCACCAGTGTCAGCCCGCTACCAGGTACAACTACACCTCCTTCCCATGATGCACCAGTTCTCAGCATGTCCTGGGGTTTAAAAATGATATAACATGCAGAAGTTCTGACTTCTTCTTCTTTTGTTTCTTTGTTTTAGACGTCCTGGTGAGCAAGCAGGTGACGGTAAAGTTCGTCCAGGACACTTCCAAATACTGGTATAAACCAGACATCGCGAGGGAACAGGGTAAATTACCAAGTGCATGTTCGACCTGTGATGATTATGAATGTTATACAGAATGTGATCTCTGAGTAAAAAGATAGTTTGCATACTTTTGTGTGTGTGTGTGTGATGAGATTGAGTAACACGTCTCCGTCCACACAGCCATCACGGTGCTGAAGGACAAAGAACCCGGCTTCTTCATCGTACGCGACAGTCACTCGTTTAAAGGCGCCTACGGATTGGCTATGAAGGTGGCCACGCCCCCTCCCTCCATAGTACAGCAGAGTAAGAAGGGTAAGGATTGGCTGAAAGCTGGCGGGTGGACGGGACACCTGAGGGACGGCTGACTTTGATATGTGTGTGTGATTTTATTCCAGAGTATTTTCCATTCAGCGCCGCTCTAGTGGCCTTGGCTTTCTTCTCCTGCTGACATGAAAGAGTCCTTTTGTTATCCTGAGCATTGAATACAACTCATCCGTGACTCGGAATGGAAACCGATAGGTCTTGCCTTCCATCGATACGTCCCCTGTTTTGGTATTGGCGCTCAGGGCATTTTAACTTCTCAGCCATTTGGACGCGTCTTCTTGGGTGTTTTCCTGCTGAATCATTATTAGCCAACTCAAAAGTTTGCATCCCCATCGATGTAGAGTCATGTAGAGTCAGTGAAAATCAGACAAATAGCCACCAGATGACCTGGAATGCAGACAGAAAGACACGACCCGAGTGAGAAAGAAAAAAAAAACCGAACAAACGTCGCTCCAAATGCGTCTGCGCTTCATAAAGTCGACTTCCTGTTCATAGATTTTAAGGAACGTGTCAAACCTGAAAATACCGTTTTTAAGGTTGATTTTGAACATTGTGCTGGTACACACCCCTATCTACCATTCTTTTATACACACTGTGAGGGTGTGAGCACCTGTGATGACATCATGTGTCTCGGTGCTTAAGTCAAGCTTTTGTGAAAACCCCTTGAGAACGTGAAACACAACGCTGAAGTCTTTGTGCTCGTTCCTCCACCTGTCAAGGAATTCTGCCTCCTGAGGCCCTGTGGAGAAGCCCCGCCTCCTTCTACAGGCCTACCTGTGCTTGTTTGTGGTGTATGTGAGAGAGAGAGAGAGAGAGAGAGAGAGAGAGAGAGAGAGAGAGATAGAGAGATAGAGAGAGAGAGTGCAAAGGAATGATGGATCAAAAAAATGGAAAGAGCGAAGGATAGTGTTCTGAAATGTGAACTTGAATATAACTGCATTTTGTCTCATGTATTTTACTTTTGCTTGTAAAATTAAAGTTGGACCTCTCTGTCTCTCTCTCTCTGTGCTCTCTCTCTCTCTCTCTCTCAGGTGGAGATTTGTCCAATGAGCTTGTCCGTCATTTCCTGATTGAGTGCACACCTAAAGGAGTTCGACTGAAGGGCTGTCCCAATGAGCCTTACTTTGGTAAATTATACATCCATCCATTCATCAGATCCTTTGTTTATCCATCCATCCATCCATCCCTCCATCCATCCATCCATCCATCCATACTTACATCCACTGACCCAGCTATTCATCTGTTTGTCAATCATCCATCCCTCTTTCCAATCATCCTTTCAATTGCCTGTGATTCATCCATCTACATGCTACTATCCATCCACTGACCCATCATTGTGATCCATCCATCCATCCATCCATCCAAGCATCTGTTTATCCATCCATCCATCCATCCATCCATCCATCCATCCATGCATCCATCCAAGCATCTGTTTATCCACCCATCCATCCATCATGTATTATTGGATAATGCATTCAATCTTCTGTTTATCTATCCATCAATCCTTCATTACCCACCTGTGATAAAATGAACTTATACGTGTGTGTGTGTGTGTGTGTGTGTGTGTGTGTGTGTGTGTGTGTGTGTGTGTGTGTGTGTGTGTGTGTGTGTGTGTGTGTGTGTGTGTGTGTGTGTGTGTGTGTGTGTGTGTGTGTTTTTCAGGAAGTCTGACTGCACTGGTTTGTCAGCACTCTATCACACCGCTGGCTCTGCCATGTAAACTCATCATTCCAGACAGAGGTACATAGCACAGCAGCTCTGTTTCTCTGAGATACTAACAGATATTTATTTACTGCATCCTCACCTCACGATGTTCATGTCAGGGTTTAATAGTCTGGGTTTTCCCCCAGGGTTTAGTATTCTGGGTTTTCCCTCATCATGTTTTTCCCCCCTGCAACACAATACAAAAAAAATGCTTGTATTAAAGGAAGTGGGTGGTGTTGCTTGTTCTCTAGATTTAAGTGGCTTTAATAATGAGTATGTGACCTTTAGCTCAAATACATCATCCTTAGCAGCATGAAATACCTTGATATTCAGTATATACAGTATGATTTTGTGTGAACTGCATTAGGAGTGTTTGGTGAACTGTACTGCACTCTGTGTTACCCTTCAGATCCACTAGAGGACACTGTTGAAGCAGCACCACAGTCCATCACCAACTCTGCGGCTGAGCTTCTGAAACAGGGAGCGGGTGAGTGGGACACTGAGGAATCTCTATCCCAGCCTTTCTGGATTATAGATTTTTAAAAAATTATTTAAAAATATAGCAATAGGTAAAAAAAAAAAAAAACATAAAAACCCACAACGGTTCTTTCTAACAGCACTTAGTCATTTCAATATATTTAAAAAATATGTTATTTTTTCATCTTCCTTTTCTCTCTCGTCTGTTTTAATAATGAATTCATTATTAGACACATCTATCATCCATCCATCCCTTCACATATCTATCCATCCATCCATTTTTCAGTCATTCATCCACCCAATCATCTATCTATCCATTTGTCCATCTATCCACTCATCCATCCCTTATTTTTATCCATCCATCCATACATACATAGATTTTTCAATAATTCATCCATCCAATCATTTATTAGTCATCCATCCATCTATCCATCATTTGTCCATCCAATCATCTGTTTATCCATACATCAGTCCATGCATCCACTCATCCATCCACTCATCCACCCCTTTGTTTATCCATCCATCCATCCATCCATCCATCCATCCATCCATTTTTCATTCATCAATCCACCCATCCATCCATCCACCCATCCACCCATCTATCCACCCACCCATCCATCCGTCCGCCCACCCATCCATATATTGACCTAGTCATCGACTCATCATTCTGACCCACCCATCGATCCATCCATATGGCTGTCTATCTATCAATCTACTGTATCTTTTTTTTTAATGGCCTATTGCAACATAATTTTATGTTTCATGTTTCCTTATGTTCATTAAGACATTTCCAATTTGGAAAATTAAGTCCTTTTAAAAATACATAAATATATATATATATACATAAATAACATATTTAACTGTAATTTTGCTAAATTAACCTAAACAGAACATAACAAATGTTAATTAAATAGCGCGACAGAAATGATTAAAATGAATAAGTAATAGAATCAAACTGGTCACTGGATTTTACAGAATATGTTCCACAGGATGTTATTATTTCTATGTTTGTCCCCTGATGAATATTTATTCTGGAGTAACACTATTGTATGATTCAACCCCTCCTCTATCTTTCTTCTGAGCAGCATGTAACGTGTGGTTCCTGGGCTCTGTGGAGATGGAGTCTCTGACAGGTTACCACGCCGTGCAGAAAGCCACCACGGACCTGCTGAGCTCCGAGCCTGCGCCTTCCTCCACCGTAGTGCACTTCAAAGTGTCCTCACAGGGCATCACGCTCACTGATAACCAGAGGAAGTGAGTCGGCGTCTGTCTGTTCACACATTTAAATACCATAAATACGTTTCCTGTCTGACATACGACTCGTGTCTTCCTGACAGGCTGTTCTTCAGGAGACACTACGCTGTCAACACTGTTATATTCTGCGCTTTGGACCCTCAGGACAGGAAGTAAGCACAAAACCAGCCAATACAGATTCTTCAAAAGCACAGCCGAACTCCAAGCTGTCATTTTGAAATGGTTCAATCCTTTTCTTTTCCTCATAGTAGCTTGCATAAGTATTCACCCTGTATTTACAGCCTGGAAATGAAATGGACTCAATTGGGATTATATGTCATCAGTGTTCATGAAGCATGGTGGTGGAAGCATCACGTTGAGAGTTATCCTTGACCTCTTGGTTGCTACTCTGACTTACTTGGTGGCCGCCTCTCAGCAAAGTCATGGCTGTGCAATGTTCTTTCCATTTTTGAACAGTAGATTTATAGTGCACCTATTATGGTTGATCAAACATTGCCTTTCGTGTAGTGTGTTATAGCTGTTATAACAAGTTATTGACTCCCAAAAGAACGAACCGATTCTGAACACCTGAAACGACTCGTTAGTAATTCCAGACTAGGCCATTGGGGGGTTTGAATACTTATGCAAGCCACTTCATGAGTTTAATTTGATGTCACATATTAGGTTTGAATCAATCACATCTGATATGTAAGTGGTTAGAGGATAATAATGCATTAAACTGTTCTTCACAGCACCTGCACTTTATTTGGGGGGTGGGGGGGTTGGGACTAATTTATCTAGTATTAAAGCGAAAACTGAGATTGTTATGATCATATTATATTTTGACATTTTTAAACAAAAATGATGCAAAATAAGACTCCGGCACTAAAATCCATCTCATGTCATTCTGTGACAAAGCTAGCTTAGTAGCAGTTAACTAGCTGGCTAGCTAGCTAACATTAGGGATATTTGGGAAGGAAACGGTGGTGTTTCAAAGGGTAATAATCATAAATCCTGGCATTTATTTAAAGACGATGTTCCTTGGGCAATTTTAGTGCCTTCCAGGCCATTAAAAACAAACCAAACAGTTTAATCACAGCTTTAGAATGGTTCCGCTAATGATCTCATGTTGACACGGAGCTGAATTGTGTTTATTCGCAGATGGAGACGGGATGGATACCCATCAGCTAAGTAAGTCATATCGTTTATTCATATTTACAGTGTGCTTATGATCCTCTTTAAACATTCTGCTCCACTTTTAATAATATTAAGTACTAATTATTCATGTACGACCTCAGGAATTAGCATATTAGCACAACATCTGCTATAAAAAAAAATCTCCGGTGACTGTAGTGTATGTTGATTTGGTTCTCTCTTGGCGCTTTAAAAAAAAAAAAAAAACAAAAACAAATTGCTTTGCAGGATTTTTGGTTTCGTAGCCCGGAAGACGAGCAGCGGCATGGACAACGTGTGCCACCTGTTTGCTGAACACGACCCCGAGCAGCCCGCCAGCGCCATCGTCAACTTCATCTCCAAGGTCATGATCGGCTCGCAGAAGAACGCCTGATGTGATCCTCTCGACCGGTTACCCAGGAGGCGCCAAATCAACCCCATTCACCCCCATTTTCCCTCTCCTAACCAGCCTGCTGTCCACTAATGATGACATCACACTGTGCGTCACACGAGCGCAAACTCCACAGCTATCGTTAATGAGGAAGGAGAGCTAAAGAGAGGAAACGTGTGTAGGTTGGGACTGTGCTGCTACTCAGCTTTAAAATAAAAGTGTACGTTAAGTGTCATGTATATTGTATATGTATGTATGGTATCTAACTGAACTGTATTTATTGTATTTTTTTTTTTTCCCTTTGCAGAATATTCACGTTTTTCAGGATATAAACTTCAGATTGCTTTTGTCTTACGTGCGGGGAATTATTGTCGAAGTTGAGTGTTCTCTCACTTTTATTGGAATTTTACTACTGACCGTCTATTGATGAACGGAGTATACACACTCATAGCTGGGCCAGTTTAGAGGCCTAGATAGTTAGCTGTATTTTTTATAAAGAACTATGTGTTTATATTTTAACGGGCTATATGGACTAAGTCACTAGTATTTGTAACAAGACAATTTTTTTTTTTTTTTTTTTAATGTAGCTGGTAGTTAGGGGGTCTGATCATAAAAAATTCCCTTTATATATATATATATATATATATATATATATATATATATATATATATATATATATATATATATATATACATCCGGCTGGTAGATGAGGGTTTCATTAAAAATTTCTCTCTTTCTTAAATGTGGGTGCAGTTAAGAGTTTTAACTGCATTTAGGTTTTCTTCTTTCTTTTTTTTTTTTTTTTTTTTTTTTTTTGCTGTTGCCGGTAACTGAGGGTATTGATCATGAATTTCAAATGTCTAGCTGAGCGTATTGGTCAAAAAGTTCTATATTTTCTAATACAATTGGTAGCAAAGGGTAGCCTTGATATATATATATATATATATATGAAATTAGAGGTTTGTGATCAGTTATTTTTTTCTAGGGGGGAGGGCGGACCCCCAGTGTTCATTTCAATTTAAGCTTGATCCTACCTATGCAAGATGTGTATTAAGTACAGCATAACCAGTAAGGGCTTAATGTTAATTCACAACCTTGAGGTATTTTTTTTTTAAGGATTTTCTAAAAAGCATTTAGGCTGCTTGCCCAAAAACTGGACCAATAATTATTGTAAAAGTGATTGTCATGTTTATTTGAAAGCATAGTAAAAAAAAAAAAAACTGTATTTTTCTATGTAAACCTTAATATATTCAGTATCCAGTGGCTTTATGTTACATTGAACAGATCAGTCGTTGTACTAATGTTGTACTGATTGCTGTTAAACACTCTGCCGGTGTATAGGCAGTGATTGTTTCGAAAGCGTCGTGTTGATAAAGGAATATATCTGAACAGTGTGTACTCTGATTGTAGTATTACAGTGTTGTGTATCTGTTATTATGTAAATGCTCATGCGAGTTTTATTACAGTTTATCTCTGATGCTAAACAGATCAAAGACAATGTTTTTTTTTTTTTCTTTTTTCATTGCTGCCTCATTACAGTGAAGTGATTGATGCGATGCGATTGGATGGGATGGCACTGAACGACAGAATAAACACTGCGGACTCATCATTGGGTTTCGGATCAGTACATCGCTCAATAAAACTGAAAATATACCAGAGTGTGTATTCACTTTATATGAATAAAACAGTTGAGAATGTGCTGTTATAGGAACATAATCAACGACAGGCTCGTGTGATAAACCCGATGTTACTGTTATCATCTCAAAGTTGATTATTTTCCAAAAACAGGACATCGTGGAGTTTGGTTCCTCTTCTACTACAGTAATTACTATGATTGTTGTATTCATTGTGAGGTTTTTTTCAAAGGTCAATCCAAAAATGGGTTTTTCCAGAGCAATGTAATGTCATTTGAGTAGGGAATAAAACCATTTACTCAGTTGCTTTTATCCTGGTTCAGGGTTGCTATGGATCTGGAGTCTATCCTGGGATCGCCGAGTGGGAGTAATACACCTGGGATTGGACAGAAGTCCAATGCAGGACACCCTACACATACACATATTCACACACTCAGTCTCACAAATACTTGATTTAACATAGCCAATCTATGAATTAGCATGTTTTTGTGGGGTGAGAGGAAACCAGAGAACCAAAAGGAAACCACATAGAGAGTAACCCGAGCTCAGGATTGAACCGGGGACCAAAGCTGCGAGGCAGTTACCACCATAGTGTACCACCATGCTGACCGGTAATTAATCCACATATTTACAATTGCTACAACTCTGGTTTCCTACCACAGTCCAAAGACGATGAGTGTAGAGTGATTGGCATTTTCAAATTGTCCACAGTGTGTGAATGGGACTGTGTATAAGATTGTGACCTGCGATGGGTTGGCCCCATGGCCCCAACCGAGTCCCCTGGGATGGGATCCAGGCTCCCTGCGACCTTGTGTAGGAGACGCAGTACAGAAACTAGAAGCAGTGATTGAGATGTTTTATCTACTGCTCAGAAGGGCATGAGTTCAAACCCAAGCACTGCCAGGCTGCCATTGTTGGGTCCCTTGAGCAAGGCCATTAAACCTCAATTGCTCAGATGTATAATTGAGATAAATGTACGTCGCTCTGGGTAAGGGTGTCTGCCAAATACCATAAATGTAAATGTAAGATGGATGGATATCTTACTGGGCTGGCCAGAGAGAGGGCCATGCTTTATGCTAGGTTAGCACTGTCCACCCCTGGCCCCTGATTACATTTACAACATATTTTGCATTAGAGGAAAGTGTGTGGCAGAGGGGGCACGGTCAAGTGCCAGCAGTGAACGAATGGGTAACGAGTGAGTGTTTACACCTCTGTGTGCTTTATGACAAGCTTATTTATACACCCTGCTTTTCAGTGAGAGGCGGAACACCAAAGAGAGATGAATCGGACAACATGGGCAGTGTGAATGCAGCTCATCAAGACATGAAAAATGTTGGTTCTTATTTGTTTTTAAGGAAATATGATGTGGTTTAATGTGTCTCCACTCTAGTCAGTGAGGTTGCTGAGGTTTATAAAGGAAGTCAACATGGATACCATAATGACAAATGAATCGGCATATATGACACAAAGTTATCTAGAAGTGGGCGGAGCTTGACGTCTTCAAAGTTGCTTAGTTTCAGATAATGCACTGGTGGCATTTGCGTGGACAAAATATCACTTTCCTGTTTTGTTTCAATATTTAATATTACAACCGTGTACGAGAAGTCATGTTACAGGTGCAATTTATCCCAAAATATTCAAAAGCGATTGACCAAAACTGATATTTCTAACCACCTCCACTGTCCTCACTCCTTACCTAGCAACCAGGGTGTCGCAATATCTTTATTTTTTCTTTAATATGAAAAAAACCAATCAGCTCAACATTCCTGATCCTCTCAGCAGGTTCGCACAGTTGACAGTAGGAGGCGCTCGTGCTTCAATAAACCTTCAACTTCCTACGTGAAACGCTCCATCACGGATGATGATGAAAAGCCTTAACAGATCGGTTGCTAACCTACTGGGCATGCTGCCATTTTCATTTAACAAACACTTCAGTTGTTCCCAAAAATAGCCTTCAGTGCTTCTGTAAACTCGTGCATGAGGACTTGCGAGAACGAGCACATCAGCTCACAGTGCACACACAGTACAGCTGCACACAGGTGTGCAAACACATGCACTCACTAACACACACCTGTGCGTATTGCTGTCCAATAAAAGGCATCTAGAGCTTAGCGTCGGTGTGCAGGTCATTACAAGTCGTGAAGAATAATAAGAATTGTTGAATACAAACGTTTGATGGTGGAAAGTCATTTGAACAGTTGTAGAAAATAATCAGTATATAACCAAGTTAGCACTCCAAAGTGCCTACAGCAGTACGTCCTGCAGGGTTTTATTCCTCTTACAACACAGCAATTTTCTGTCCAAACGATTGTCATTTTTCTTGATTAAAGAATGACTCATCATCATTTTTATCTATTTATAGTTACATTTCATTTTGTTGAACATCCTTAAAACAAGGGCGCCATGTGGTTAGCACGTTCGCCTCACACCTCCAGGGTCCGGGGTTCGCCGGCGCCGCGTGTGTGGAGTTTGCATGTTCTCCCCGTGCTGTGGGGGTTTCCTCCGGGTACTCCCCCTGTCCAAAGACATGCATGGTAGGCTGATTGGTGTGTCTAAATTGTTCATAGTGTATGAATGAGTGTGTATGTGATTGTGCCCTGCGATGGACTGGCACCCTGTCCAGGGTGTACCCCGCCTTGATGCTTACTTGGATAGGCTCCAGGTTCCCTGCGATCCTGAAGAAGGAATAAGCGGTTGAAGATGGATGGATGGATGGATCCTTAAAACGAGCGAGTGAACGTTATCCCACGTTATATAAGATTAGCTGTGAAACGATGTCATTCTGACTGGCTACTTCCACTTGTATTCGAGTTATTGCTTCACTGATGTAGAATTCCTCTTCGTTTTTTCATCCCCGCCCTTGTAGCAGAGTAAAGTGATGTGTGTCGTGTGAAGTGATGTGTACCTTCAGCACTGCAGGTGTGTAAATAGGAACAGTGTATCCTTCCTGGGTAATAACATAAACTTTCATGTTGATAGAGTTCAGGTTCAGTGAAACTCGGGAAGATAAACGTTTGAGATGTTGGAGCTGCAGGTGAAAGAAGAGCTGTCATGGCTTCTGATGATCCAGACATACTGGAGAGGAAACCGGGGAGGGGGGGAATAAAGTCCTCTATGATGAATTTACAATAAACAACAGTAATATTGTGATGCTTTCTCTGAAATGACTGGAACTTCTCATGAGGAATTGTAGGATTGATTTTCAGCTCTTTTGGTTTCATTTACGTTGATTCAGAAACATATGTAGTTGATTCAGACTAGGGCAAAATTGATTCAGAGCTGGACGTAGAAGATTCAGAACCATACATAGTCGATTCAGAACTGGACATAGCTGAACGAGAAATTGACATGGTTGTCTCAAAACCAGACATAGTTGAAACAGAACCAGACATAGTTGATACAGAATAGGGCAAAATTGAGTCAGGGCTAGACAGAGTTGATTCAGGACCAGACATAAACCGGACATAGTTTAATCAGAAACATACATAGCTGATTAAGAACTGGACATAGTTCATTCAGGGACAGACATAGTTGATTCAGACAAGGACAAAATTGATTCAGAACCAGACATAAACTGGACATAACTGAATCAGAAGCGAAGGTAGTTGATTGCTGCGGATGCTACTGAAGCGCTGTGTATAAACCTAGCTTACGGTTTTGTTACATAACCTATAGTGTATGCTAATGCTAGCTGAATTAATGTGAGTGTGTGCATATGAGGTGAAGCAAATTTTTAGCTAAACTCTTCCAAACCCCACACCATCACCTCAACTAGCAGCTATGTGCTACAAACCTGGTCGAGTGGTTTCCCCTTAACATATTGTACACTATTCATTTCTGCGTCTGCTAACTTAGCTGGCATCACATCCTCTGCTGTCCAGTTTGGTTGAAAGGTTTCCGCATGTGTCCACTGAAAGGTATCCAGGTCCCTGGTGGTTATCTATGGTTCATAAACCTCAGTTACACATGTAACTAGAATTATTCTAGGATTAGGTGCGTAGGGGTAAAAGAACAGCCATTTTTTGAGGTAAAAGATGTGGGAGAAATTGGAAACTCCAACCGCCCCCTCCCCCTTCCCCACTGACCACCATGTGCCTTAGACAATGTGGTCAGGTCATATAGGGACACTGGGATATTCTAGAGCCCAAAGATTACTCAGCTATTCATTTTCAAGCAGTTTATTCAGGAACTATATTGAGATTAATAGGAAATGGTCAAATGAGGACTTTGAAACCGCAACAGCTGATGGAGTTTAAAGCCAGACACCACACCCTATTATGCTCAGAATCTACATCAATACAACCGTGCTTTTGGGTTACAGCTTTCATTTAAAACCCTGTTCCAATGCAAATGAGGAACGATTTTCTGATAATACACCCAGTGTTCAGAATTCACATAGCAGCTTATCAAAATCTTATAACTGTATTAAGTTAAAAAAAAAAAAAAAAACAGCTTCATTTAAGCCCTTAATTTAAGCTTCATTTAAGCACATTTAAGCACATTATTTATAAATGATGTAATAATGTTACATTTCCCTTACAGGTTATGAACTAGTGAACCCGTGTGTGAACCAGTGTGTGGAATTGTTTGAATGCTCCTCTGTCAAAGCTAAGACAAAATGATTTGCCACATGGAGAATGACTCGTTTTTGAGAAACAGTCTATAACCATAAGGTCAGTAACAACAGCATCCCCGTTAATTCTTTCTCACATTTTATAAGGAAATGTCTATTGACCCCATAGCACAGATGCTAGGAAAATTTGAGCTTTGTGACAAAATCTAGTTTACATATGGAGACATTTTGGTGGCACAGTAGTGCAGTGGGTTTTGCTCCAGACTGACAGCTCCAGCATCCGTTCCTGAGCTTGGGATACTGTCTGTGTGGGATTTTTTGACGTGTCCCCCCTCGTGCTTGTGTGGAATTCCTCTGGGTTCTCCGGTTTTCTCCCACCTCCCAAAAACATGTAGGTTGGTGGTTTGGCTATGCTAAATTGCCTGTAGGTTAAAGAGGTGAATGTGTGTGTGTGAATGAGTGTGTACATGGTGCCCTGTGAAGGACTAGCATCCCATCCAGGGAGCATTCCCAACTCGCCCCCAGTGTTCCTGGGACAGGCTCCGGGTTTCCACGGTGACCCTGACCAGGATGAAACAATGACTGAAGGTGAAAGAATGGAGACGGAGACATTTGCAAAAATGGCCTCTCGAGTAGTAAAGAATCATAATAAGTTCATCATTTTTAAAACTGTTTGCTTGCTTGTCTGTTTGTCCATCCGTCCGTCCATCCATCTATCCACCAGAGTCTATGTCAGAAATCCTGTTCAAACAGTCAAAGGTTTCTTAAATTGAAGACATTTCGAAACTTTGTGAGATTTGTTCACATGCTAATCCATCACTCTCCTCACAAACGAGCGTTACTGATTTAATATAATAATCCCAAAGCATTTCAGAGCAGGAATGTTGATCTGGGATTGGATTCTTCACTGTGTTTTTGGCTACGGATCTGAATTTGGATTCCAGCTCTGGGAGGCGTTGTGAGTCCTGGCCCGGGTCACACACACTTCAGTCCAGCAAATGAGTCAGACATGCTAACCGCAGCGATACACAGTCCTGGCCAGATCGAATCGGGGTCAAAGAGTGAACCTCTGCAGCGTTTCGACTCGACCGGTCCACTCGCTCGGATCGTCAGAACTGAAACGTAAACTTTACGGGTTTTAACGAACATTCTGTCGTCCCGTGCTTTGGCTAATCCTGCCTTATTGCTTTTTCGCTCATTTCATTAATAATTAATCATCGTCCGGTTAAAGCCGCTCAGTATTACGGGCTGTTAGCGAACGTGTACCAGATATCCCGAGGTTTGTATGTCTACGCTAAATACCACCAGTAAAACTTTATAGACTGTCGTGAAATATATGCCAACGATTTAGCGGACGCGGAGCTCCTCCGAATGCCTTTTATGGGCTCCGGAGCAGGGTGTTGGTCAAAGTGCTCATGTTTGGTGATTTGGAACGACGTCGTTCGAGGAAATCATATAGAATTACTGCTATTAGGAATGTCGATTGTAAACACAACAAAGTTCTGGGACGTCTAAGAATGAAGAAGCTGTCCAAAACCTGAGAAGCAGAGCTCCTTCTGTAATTTCATTTTTTTTTTTTTTTAAACACATTAGCGCCAGCATGAATCCGTTCAGGGAAAGCTGCACAAGAATGATTTTAAACAGCAAACCGCAGCACATTCTTCTTCTTTATCTGCTTTTGCAGCTCATATTTTCCCCCTTTGTTATTGTCCACACAGGCTACGCTATGCACACTTCTGACAATCACTTATAATTACACAAATGGAGAGCAACCCACAAGTTATGTAAGATTTGAATAATGGGTTGTGTGATGACATTTTTGGACACACACAAGCGCTTAACACACGGAAAGTAAAAACAGACCAGAAGCCAGATTAAGAACAATCACATCGTGACAAGAAGAACGCGCTTTTATCAGATAGAAATATCTCAAATTACACGTCAATTTCATTATTAAATAATCAAGAAAACATTACTTGTAGAATTTGAAAGCATACAAGAACTCGATCCTTTAAAGGTTCTCCAACAGAAGGTTCCTCTTTCAGCTTGCTTCGTCCATAATGAGCCTCTTTACTAAAGAGGAACCTTTCTTTGTAAGCATGTAAATGTCATGTACTGCACATACGTGTATAGCTGAGAACCCTTAACTATCCAAAGAACGTTGCTCTCTACGAGTGCATGGGAGATGGTTCTGGTTCTGTTTAGAACCCTGCCATGGGGTTTGTCTCTTTCAGACAAGGAGAAACACCAAATCTACATCCTTTAAAAGATTCGTTGGTTGTCCTTCTGGTTCTATATAGAAGCTCTTCATTAAGCAAAGAACCCTTGAGGAACCTGAATTTGTACGAGTGGAAGTGTGTAGATGTGTTTGTTTGTATGTGTAAAGGTCTAAACTAGCATCCCTAGCAAACATAAGGGGGAACTCTTTAAAGTAGGGAACCGAACAGAGTATTTCCCCGCAGAGAGAAAGCTAAGAACCCTGAACTTGTCATGAGGGAGAGTCCAGGGAGACCGATGCACATGCAGAACTTCTTTATTACAGACAAAGAACAAGGAAACGGAATCAAGGAGCAGACTCTAGGAACAAGAGACACTAGGGAACCAGGAGAACCTGAAACTAGAAAAAATAAAACTAGGAAAGACTAAATTATCAAACAAACTGTGCAAATACCAAATGATAAGTGTTTAAAAAAGCAGAAACACAAACATAACCTGACTTGATGCGATGCTCTCGCAACTAAGGAACTTAAAGAGAGCACTGATCAAGCAGAAAATAACAAACAGGTGAGCATGGGTGCGACAGGTAATGGGGGAGACAACAGAAGAAGAACATGGGAACAAGGTGTCCTCTAGTGGTCCAGAGTGGAACTACTCCTGGGGGGGGGGGGGGCTTGTCAGAAATACCCAAGGAACCACTAAGAAACCTTTCTCTGTAAGAGTGCATGGGAGACCCTCAAACAAAAATAACCCACAAATTCTTTAAAAAAAAAAAAAAAAGCAATATCTAGAACCATTAAGGGTTATTTAATTGGCCATCTGGTTGTTTAAAGAGCCCTGCAACAGAGTGTTTCTTTCCCAGACAAGGTTCTAAGCAGAACAATTTCTAACCAAGCTAAACTATCCAAGAGCCTTGATGTTTAAAAATGTGTATGAGCGTGTAGTTATCACGTTTGTGCAGGTGAGTGATCCTCCACCCAAAAAGGAAAAATCAAATCTACGTCCTTTACGGGTTCTTTAGTTGCCCGTTTGCTTCTATAGAGTCGAATCCTACAATTAAATATTTTCATCTCAGGGTGGGGTTGTGCATAGGATGTCTTCAGCAAGCAAAGAAACCTTGAAGAACCATTTTTTTTATGAGTACATGTGTGAGGCCATAAAGCAGAACTCTATTTAGAACCCAACAGAGAGAAAGCTAAGAACCCGTAACCATCCAAAGAACCATTGGGGAAGCTTTCAAATTTTCTCATTCACAAGCTTTTACATTTGTAAGATCCTTGAACATAACTGAGCTGTGCATTATTTAAAAAAAAAAAAAAAAAAAAGGAAAATCTAGAACCCTTGAGACTTATTTGGATGTCCTAAGAGAATTTAGAAGAGTAATTTACAAAGCTAAACTATCCATTGTGCTACTGAGGATTTTTTGGTAAAAGTATATGAGGGTGTAGTGATTATTTTGTACATGTGAGAGATCCAAGAACAGCAAAGAACAAAAAAAAAAAAAAAAGAAGAGTATAATCTACATTCTTGAAGCTTTCTCCGGTTGGCCTTCAGGTTCATTATAGAACCCTAGAACTGAGTGTTTCCCAATGCACTACAAAAAGTAACTTCTAACCCTTAAAGGGTTTGTTTCTGTTCCTTTTGGTTCTGTATAGACTCCTACAACAGAATGTTTCTTTCTAAGAGAGGGTTCATTAACAACATTGAAGTATCTAGCGAGCCACTAACAAACCCTTGAAGAACGCTTTATTTTTCTCCTCACTACCTCAGCCAACTGCTTTCAGTTACCAGACCAGTTTCAAATTTTTTATTTTCTAGGAATATTGAATTTGCCAATTTCTAGGAATGTTCTGGTCTTCTGAAAACATCTGCATGTACCATTCCTAAAACACTGCTTTAGTATAGTAGGTATTTTGCAATTCGTCAAAGTGTTGGAAGAGGTTTCTCCTGAAGGGAAGCCTTTATACATGTCTGACTGAATATATTAGTTTTCATGGAAGGAGTCTCCAGTGTCAGCACATTGTAACAGTTTATAAGAGCTTATCTGCCTTCAGGGAAGAGGAGCTTGCCGTTTCTTGGTATCAGGACAAGCTGCATTTTTTTGTTTGCACAACATTAAACATTTGCGCGACATTTGCTCGTATTTTCTCGTTTGTAAGTCGTTTTGGATAAAAGCTAAATGCTAAATGAATAAATGTCATGTAAATGTTACTATCAATGGATACAAAGAATGACAAAATAAGAAAAGTTCGCTTTGCTAAACACTTTGGGATGTGCTGTCATAGGAAATGAATCAACTTTGGTTTAGTTACAGTAATGACACTTCATCACACCACACAGCAGATGATTGTTAAGACGCCAAGCTTCTTCTTCTGCTTCTTCTTCTGGCTAGGTTGTCTATGGCAGCCAAAGAACCACGTGATAAAAAGTTATGAAAGTTGGTACACTGATTAGGGATTGACTAAGGGACATTCTGACCAAATTTGGGCCAAGTTCAAATCACTCTATGAGCTCAATTTTCACCAAATTAGATTTTCCGCCATCTTGGATTTTGTCAGAATCCATTTTCTCACTCCTCCTCCTCCAAATTTTGTCCAATCTTCACCGAATGCGGTTCACATCATCGTGAAACCTGTCTAAACAAACGTCTATTGCCATGCTCGCCATTCATTGTGCTATTATATGACTGATTTAATATCGAATAGAATTTTCACTGAGCAATTTTCAATTAGAAAAAAAACAAAACAAAATGAGACAAGTATAAGTTTGGTGCAGATAGCTTGCTCAAAGTGGGACAAAAGGCCCAAGAAGAAAATCAATTTCAGATAGGAGCAAGAGCAATCAGGACCATAGGTCAAAGTAGCAACAGAAAACACCACAAGTCAGAGCAGTAAGGGCAACTGCAGCAGTAATGCCACCCTCCTCTCCATTTGTGCATCTAGACCATTCCTCCTACATTCAGAGAATCCCACCAGTGTCCATGGTCAAAACACACACATCATGACTGAAACTACAAACCACTCTTTGATCCCTTCAAGGTGTTCAGTGCTTGGCCCCTGAAAATGCTGATTGCAGCTTTAGTTATGATTTATTTTTCTATAAAGGCACCCTCCAACGTGTTTTATTTATTCTTTACATAAAAACAGAGCTAACATGCAAAAGAGATAGACGGTTGAACTAATGTACGCTGCTGGGTGTCTGGCTCAAGATGGAATCTGATTATCCCAAAATGGCGTTATGGAGCTTTAATTATTAAGTTCAATATTTCGGCGATGTAAGTAATCCCCTCATGCTAGTATTTCATCATACGTTAGGGGAACATTCAACATTTCTGGTTTCAAACTTTAACCAATGCTAATGATTGTGGCTGAGAATCAACAAGACTACATGTGTTTTAGTGTGAGACATTCCCAGACTCTATAGGATATCATTCATCTCTCTACAGGATCCCAGTCAAGTGCATGTGTGTGTGTGTGTGTCTGAAATGCCAGTCTTTTCTACACACTCTGGAACAGCCCAGCTGATTAAACTGTGCCTCTGTCCTTCTGTGAGCTTTGGCGCTCTCTTTAGATTCTTGGTTTTATTCCCTCATAGCAATACGCCACATTCTCTCCTTATTCCGGTCTTTCTTTCTTGGTTCCTCTCATTTCCCTCCCCTTTTTTTTTTTTTTTTTTTTTTTTTTTTTTTTTTTTTTTCTCTCTCTTTCTTCTCTTTTTTTTTCTCTCTCTCTCTCTCTCTCTCTCTTTTCTCTCTCTTTCTCTTTTTTTTTTTTTTTTTTTTTTTCTCTCTATTCTACCACTTTAACATCCACTAATTAATTTCTCCAAGGGTCTGCATGCTTGGAAAGTAAGTGGGTAGCGCTACCATCTCACAGCTCCAGGGTCGCTGGTCCAATCCTGAGCTCGAATTACTGCCTGTGTGGTTTCACATGTTCTCCTTATGTCCATGTGGGTGTCCTCTGTGTCCTCCATGTTCGTTCAACCTTCCAAAAATATTCCTGTAGGTGGATTGGTGCCTCTAGGTGTAAATTAGTTTGTGAATGTGTGTGTGCATGGTGGAAGGTTGTATCCCTGCCTAATGCCCAGTGATAATGGGACGAATTCCAGATTAACTTTGACCTTGACCAGGAATAAAAGAGCCAATAACATTTCAATACACAAATAAATGTTGCCTGAAGAATTGGTTGACCTCCAGGGTTGGGGGTTCAATTCCCACAGCCCTGTGTGTGTGTGTGTGTGGAGATCGCGTGTTCTGCCTTTGCTTTGGGGATTTCCTCCAGGTACTCTGGTTTCCTCAGTCCAAAGACATGCCTCGTAGGCTGATTGGCATTTCTAAATTGTATATAGTGTGTGAATAGGTGTCCCCTGGGATAGGCTCCAGGCTCCGTTTGTAGGAAAAGCGGTACAGAAAATGGATGGATGGATGGATATTTCTGCTAAATTTATTTTTTCAATGTTTAAGATCTGCATTATTATTTGAAAAAAAAAAACATTTTCTTGGTTAAATAACATGCCTTTAGCAAGTCTCTTGGCGAGTTGTTACTATAGAAACGGTAATGTGTTAGAACGAGCGCATTACTATAAACTTGTGATTTTCAGCTGCACTACTATCAGATCTGCTGCTAGAGAAAACGAATCAACACCTCCTGACCAATCAGACTCCAGATATCTACTGCTAATACAGTCTCTAAGCTCTGTACGTCTCATGAACAGTAACAGAAGTGAGGCAGTCAGATAGGCAGTCATACTGTCCAGACTGGTGCAGCATGAGGCGACACTTGCGAAAGAAACGTAGCGTGAAACGAAAAGTGTCAGTCCGCACTGTCACGCGCTCCATCACATGAGGTGAATTCTTGAAATTCTGAGCAGAGCTGGAGTTAGTCGGGAGGTGGAGTATCCGTGCCAAGTGCTGCAGGGGGTTTGGAGAGCGATCCTGCCTACCACCCGGGACAGTTATTACAGAAAACACAGAGGCATGTTAGAATAGAACACTTGGCCCTTTCTGTGCAACTGTACGCCTGTTTCGCCTTCTGTGGGGTTTTTTTTTTGTGTGTGTGTGAGGTGAGCTGCAGATGTGGTCCGCTGGACTCTGTATGTACACTCGTAATTATGTCTTGGAATCTTCTGCGTCTAGGTGTGGAATGCGCAAGCTATTTTCTCCTCTACCTCGGCAATAATGCCCCCCTCTGAGCCGAGAAATAGGAAAAGAGAGAGAGAGAGAGAGAGAGACCCCCCTCGTTCCGTACCACACACAGCGTGCCCATTGAATGGTACTGCTAATGCTAATGGTAATGGGCAGAGTAGGAGTAATTTGGTCACATGTGCTCGCACTGCTCCACTGGTAAAACCTCACATTCAAGTGCGGTGACTCAGGCAGTGATGCGTCACAAAGCTCCCTCAGCTGGCTCGCCTTTCACATCGAGGGCTGCACTAATGACTAGTTAGTAGACCTGCTCTTTTCCCCCAGCTCCATGTTTTCCGTTAATCCTGCCTTTGTTTTAGTTGTTTGCTCGGTTTTTTATTCCGTTTGTCTGTTTTGAATTACAGCTCGGTCGTCCCACAGTACAATGTCTCCCTGGCGCTCAGAGCTTCACCTCAGTGTAACTCGTTTTACCACTAGTCAATTATGTACAATAATACATTTCAAACATAAAACAAATAAAGTCATTTTGAAAACAAAGAAACACTAGGAACTACAAAGTCCCTGCACCTTTTCATCTGGAGACGTGACCCCACCATTTTTGAAAGGGTAGTCAAATATTTTCAATGCCGGGCTGGCGTGATGAAGAGGAGATGTTGTTACTTTCAAAGCATCCTGTGATTGTGGGAGGTGTGTAAAGAGCTGGTATAGACCGAACGGCTAAAATGGAAGCATCGTTTTTCAGCGGCATGCACTTTGGACAGGGTTTAAACCAATTTCTCATTTTGTTTGGCCCATAATCATTCCTGTCCCACAACACATTCCTGGACACTGTGAAGCACAATAGACCGAAAGTTCACTCAGGCACCATTTAGTGCTTTATACACAATTAGTACTCTTTTCAAATCAAGGCAAAATTGATCTGGTAGTCAATGTTTTTGTCGAAAGAACAATGGTGACGTCGTCATCTGTATCCTGCGATGAAATTCTATTTCTTAGCTAAACGATGCTTTGTACATGAAAACTGCAGACTGCATCAGACGAAGCCGAAGGTCTATTAACAGAAACCTCAAGTGCCCAGCGGGACTAAAAGCATTTGTTTTGTTACAATTGACTTCAAATTGTTGTGCTTCACACATTCCTCTAGTGGAATGGTTTCTATCATAACCCATGTAGTAGGCCTAACCATTATGTTGTGGCACACAGCAAAACATTAATTCTTCCATATTATGATTGCAAATTTGGTTGTCCATTTTTTGCTTGTTTGTTTGCTTGGCCAAGCAGGAATATACCTGGAAGAGATCTTTTGAGTGACATGAAATCACTCCACATTGTTACTACTGCTAGCTCACGGGTTAAACCTGCTCTGTATGGTTTGCGATGTTGCTAACTTTCACAAGACTTAACCACAAAGGAGTGCATCCTTTGCTTCCCTTAATCACCCCCATCACTGTTCACTTTCAAGATCATGGACCAGAAATTGATGGTGTGCTTCAAGGGTTTAGTTCTACATAAGCAGTTACACATATGATTCCAAATCAAGATACTTAGCAAAATTTGCCTCACATCTCCGGGGTTGGAGGTTCGACTCCTACCTCCCTGTGTGCTCAGAGTTTCTTCCCCAAGTCCAAAGACATGCATTGTAGACTGATTGGTATTTCCAAATTGTCTGTAATGTGTGAGTGTGTGCATTTGTGCGCTGCGATGGGTTGGCCCAGCGTCCAGGGAGTCCCAATCCTCGTGCCCTGAGTTCCCTGGGATAGGCTCCAGGCTCCCCCTTGACATGCGTAGGATAAGCAGTACAGATAATGGATGAATGGATGGACATTTACCAAGTCCTACAATTATAGCAAGGAAACACGCAACAAGAAGCTATCCAACAATGAGGTAATGTGTTGGTCTAGCTACGCTATATAATGGTATAACGTTACAGTTTTCAGAGGACACTGTAACTGCAACATGTTCCAGTGAAGCCCAGCTATCAGACAACAGCATCAGGTCGTTATGCACAATGTACACATCATATTCAAATGACATTTCCATGCTCATGTGATACGTAGATTTATCTCGGGTTACCTTTATGAGCCGTGTTCCTTTCCTATTTTTTTTCTGAAGCATTGTAAACAATGCCAGATGACACACAACTCAGTGCAGCCAGCAACTACATAAATATTCTGACTCATCTAAGTAGACATTCTTGGCAAGCAATATTACTTTAGGTCCAACAGTAAAACTCTGCTAATCTGAAACCAAGAACCAGGGGATTGTGTTTTTTTTGGGCCATTGAGTAATTTCCATGGAAAATCATTGATCAGAGAAGGAATAATTCAAATAAAAAATATTACAGTTGTCAAAGCGGGTCTGAGGGGAAACTCTGTATCTGTTGTATTGTAATTGTCTATAATGATATGTCCGTTGTGTGTGTAGATGCTAAATGATTTGATTTTGAACGGTAAAATATAAACAGTTCAAACTGGTACTATGGTACCCTGGTCATAATTTATGAGTGGAAAAGCAGTGCCAGGAAGTCACTATTGAAAGGCTCAGCTTGAGCATGATGAGACTTGATATGATATAACAAATTTGGGAGCACTCCACCTGGAGAACCTAGCAGAACTTTTCTATTTTGTCTCTCTTTTGTCTCTCTTGGTGATGTTTAAACTAACTAACACAAAAATAGATAGGGAGGGAAAGAATAATACAAGGAGCTTATCTTGTGGTGAATATTGCCTCAGCTGGGAGTGCCTGTTGTAGAACCATTGTTGTTTTTCCTGGACCTGGAGTGAATTCTCCCGAGATAAGTCACCAAGTGTGTGGAGTTTCGCTTGCATGTCCAGGATATACTGAATTTTATTTTTGCTCAGAGGTTAGACCATGTTTCCAGTTTTCTTCCTGGGTTTCCACCAATATAACAGTTCGAATGAGGTAAACCCATATATTCAGACCTGGGCCACCTCCGAGACTGCAAACACCAGCTCCAACTATTTATCCCAATTTCTGCTAGCTTCGTAAAAAAAAAAAAAAAAAAAATTACGAACCCATCAGTTTGTGGGGAAAAAAATGCTCATTCGAATGTAGTTTATCCTTAATCATTAGTAAAGATTGTGTAGCATGCATGCATGGCATAAAATAAGATCCTTTGATCTGTTTGGTTCTCTTTCAGGATCCCAACCTGGCACAATTCAACTATGCTGTTTGGAAAGATCATAGACTCTGTGGCCAAAACCATGTGGACACCTAACCATCACACCCCTGTGTGACCATTTCAAAACCGTAGGAATTAACGTAGAATTGGTCCCCCCTTTTATGTCACAATATCCTCCACTCTTCTTCGAAGGCTTTCAACTAGATTTTGGAGCATGGCTGTGGGGATTTGTTGTTCATCCAGCCACAAGAGCATCAGTGACATTAGGCACTGATATCAAATGAGAAGGCCTGAGGTGCAATCAGCATTCCAGTCCATCCCATATTTGTTCTAATACACCAGACTTGGAAAACAATGCCTTCATGGAGCTCACTTTGGGCATTGACATGCTAGAACAGGCTTGGACCTCTTTGTTCCATTAAAGGGAAACTTACAAGGACATCCTATACAATCGTGTGCTTCCAACTTTCTGGCAACAGTTTGAAAAAGAATCACATATGGGAATGATGGTCATGTGTTCACATACTTTTGGGCCATATAAATACTTGCCATATAGATAGATAGATAGATAGATAGATAGATAGACAGACAGACAGACAGACAGACAGACAGATAGATAGATAGATAGATAGATAGATAGATAGATAGATAGATAGATAGATAGATAGATAGATAGATAGATAGACGACAGGCAGACAGGCAGACAGGCAGATAGATTGATAGATGGATGGATAGATAGATGATAGATAGATAGATAGATGGATAGATAGATAGATAGATAGATAGATAGATAGATAGATAGATCAATAAACAGACAGACAGACAGACGGGCAGACAGGCAGACAGACGAACAGACAGACAGATAAATAGATGCAGATAGATAGATAGATAGATAAATAGATAGATAGATAGATAGATAGATAAATGAAAGAAGATAGACAGATAGAAGATAGATGATAGATAGATAGATAGATAGATAGATAGATGAATAGAATAATAGTACACAGATAGATAGATAGATAAAGAATAGATAGATAGATAGATAGATAGATGAAGAAAATAAACAGACAGACAGACAAACAAACAGACAGACAGATAGATAGATAGATAGATAGATAAAAATAGATAGAGGAAGAAATGAAGAACAGATAGATAGATAGATAGATAGATAGATAGATAGATAGATAGATAGATAGAAATAAATAGATAGATAGATAGATAGCTACACAGATAGATAGATAGAAATAGATAGATGGTAATAGATAGATAGATAGATAGATAGATAGATAGATAGATAGATAATAGATAGATAATAAAATAGACAGACAAGACAGACAGACAGACAGACAGACAGACAGATAGATAGATAGATAGATAGATAGATAGATAGATAGATAGATAGATAGATAGATAGATAGATAGATAGATAGATAGATAGATAGATAGATAGATACTGAGCTGCATGGACTGAGCTATAACTAGTATGAAGTGATATTGAAATGAACCTACAAACCCTTCTGAATCAGGTCTTGGTGGCTCAGAGTCTGTATACAAGTATTCACAGAGAACCAAATGCACATGAGGTTGATGGATTTGCAGGTTCATTTGGGGGTAGTCGGTGCTCTCTCCACAACCCCCACAGATCTGGCCAGAGCCTGCGTTAGCTTTGGAAAGCAGTGGTAGTAAACTGCTTCTGGATGAAAAATGAGAATGTGATGTTCATAAGTGTAGAGGAGGAATTGTGATTACCAACATCTGATGCCAAGTCTCATCCCTGCTCTCTCAGTTGTACATGTACCCGATCGGGGGCCAATTTGCCTGGTGCCCCTTGTTGCAGCAGATTTTTCCTATGAACAGCTGGGTAGGATCATATTGGTGGGAATGTTGCTGCTCTTGATTAGTATTCTTGCAAATTCAGACATCACATCAAAGGACAAAAAAAAAAAAAAAAAGATCATCTTTCTCCAGTGTCAGCTCCTGGAACCGAAACGAAACCGAGCTTGCGGCTTTCCATCTCACTCTGCTCTTCAGCTATTCAGTGTAATGTGAAGACAAAGCCACAAAACACACACTCATTTCCAAGAAAGAGACAGATAGATGACATGAATACAAACACGGATCAGTTGTGCCCCATCAGCCCTAAATAAACCACACCCCGGTTTACAAATGACCAATTTGCTATTTACGCAACACAGTGCTTTGTCATCTCAAGCTGGGCCGTGTTATCATGAAGACTCGATGAGACAGCTTGTCCTCTTCTGACACATCTAACTAGAATCATGAAGACGCTGAGAATTATCCGATGCACAGGATTGCGTGTACTAGCGGAAATGCTGCATCACGCTGTGCATGAGGCTCCAGTTTTGGGAATTGAAAACCGACGTTGGAGGTTACACAGAGGTAGGCACATAGTCAGAATGAAGCAAGCCAAACAGCTGTCTACTACTGTCATATTGCTATTTAAAACGATTAAAAAGAAAGCTTGGCATGGTGTTTTAAGCTCGTCACATGTCTCAGGTCAGTTCCTGGGAATGTCCTTCTGCGGTCAAGCTGACCTGCTCCAGAACAGCTCTCCTCACAGCTGGAGAGTCCAGCTGGGTCTCAGGTGGCATAAGGGAGATTCCACCATCGCTGTATCGTCTAGCTCTTGTGACTTTTAGAAATGAAACTTTATTTTATATTGTTGACATTTAAAAAAAAAATTTAAATAACAATTAAAAGGTGTTAACCGGCAACGATATCTGCTTACACTTTTGTAAGGTTTCTTTGCTGACAGTCTGCACGTTGCTCTTAAATAAGTATCAGTGTTGACGTTTTTGAGATTAGCATCCATGCTAATGGCACGAGGACAGTAAGAGCGTTCTAATGATTTACTTTAATGATGATTTTGTTATAGGTATATAGTGATATTTTCAAAGTGCCCTCACCAGTCCAAATCCACATCAAAAAGAACGACCGAATGAACTTTCATCTATGAGAAATTCAGGAGATCTCTCGCGTAGCTTCTCGACGCACGTACGACTTGTGGACTGTTCCAAATGTTTCGTAGGCGTGAATGTGCTCAGGTAACACGGTTAAGTGGATATTGTGGGTTTCAAATATAAATATTTAATGACATACTGTCCAACCGACTCATTTGAAAGCAGGTTTCAGTCATGAGTGATAAGAATAAAGGTAAGATGATAAGAAATAGTGACAGGCATGATGCTATGTTTATAGATTAATAAACGTCAGATGGTATTGAAATGGTTCACAGCAGCAAATATCATGTGGGAAATAGTTCTTCAAAATGAAACGTTAGCAAATATATGGACATTACCACTACAGCATAACCCAGATGAACTCAGCTGCCTGGTTCCCATGCAGTTTCGTGCTTTGAAACCATCAGTCACTCTCATTCCCATTCCACAAAGCAGCTGTGTGGAGGGTAACAAATGATTAACAGTTGCGTTTCATTTGGAATACGGCGCACGGTTTAGTATTTACACTATAGAGTCTTCATCCACAAGAAATTATACATTTATTCAAAACTCAGGGCAGCCGTTCTGTACAAAACTGCATTGATTCAGTTGATGACAAACTTGGTCTCGTGCCACAATACGTTGCTGACCCAGATACTCTATGTGTATGCTTAGTTCTTCTGGTACTGGTCTTCTTATGGTATGCCTTAATAGGTGGTAGGTGTAACCGTATACAAGTACATCATTCAGTACAAATACAGATACAAGTGTGCTTTATCTTTATTCTTGTATTTAAAAGCTGGCCAGGACGGTTAACATGGCACTGAGACATGAAGCGCCCATAACAAACATAGACCTTGTTCATTACCATAAACATGCGGTGTCGAGTGATGCATTTGGCCTTCATCCTTAGTAACTGCCTGATCAGGGTCACAGTCGTTTAAATGACACTGATATTTTGGGAACTAAATATCGCCGGCAGGTATAAACAAAAAATAATGACGGTAAATTGGATTTTAAAAAAATATATAGTCCAGTCTACATCTCTGGAGAACTGTGGTGATGTAGCTGAGGTTGAGGAACTGCCGGAGTCAGCTGACACGTCTACATCTGAGGTTTATTTTACTTTTTGCAGTGCTAGCCACCATTTCTATGGGCTTTAGTAGTAAGAAGAACTCTCTGGGGTTAGGCCACACCCACTTGAAGTTTGAATACAGATATTTAGTGCATTAAACAGAAACACGCATTGCTTTACACGCCTAGTACGTGGAATGGTGTTTAGTGTTATAGCAGCCAAATTTTGAAGTTCACTTCCTCAAAGCCTCTCTGATCTCTTATTTTAAATTTTATTTTAAATCTTAAAGCTGAAACCAAGCACAAATCTTCAGTCTTCAGCTATTCCAATTCATTCGCCTCGGAACTGTGTCTGATTTCACCTTTTTTTTTTTATTATCCTAGCCTGCTTTACATTCTGTACAGTTATATGTCCTTTATTTATTTGGAATAGATTAATGACGTATTATTCTTTTATCACATCTGATAAAAAAACACTTCCGCCAAACAGGAAGTGATGCTGTATCTCAGCAACAACCTTGCACACTGACATAAACCTTGGTAGGCAGCTTCAGGACCATGCCTTGAAGCTATGCAACAAATTTCATCACAGTGCCACGTACTGGTCAGAAGTTAAAATTACATGCTGAAAATGCTTCCATCTGAGTGCCATCCTCCAGATGTTATCCAATCTTCACCAAATTTGGCTCACGTCATCTTCAGCACAGTCTAATCTAAAATTATAAAAAGGAACTCTGATATTCATAACCGTTCTCCCATAATGGACTGGCAAATGTTTGAATCTACAAATCATTCTTGAATCTTTTTGTCTATAGTTATGGCTTCTGCTTTCTTGTGATTGCTTATGCAACAATTGTAGCGCATTATTGAATGTGCGGCTCACTGAGTCTGGGTGACGGCCCCTAAAAATGCTGCTTTCAGCTTTTATTATTATTATTATTATTATTAGTATTATTATTATTATTAGTAGTAGTAGTAGTAGTAGTAGTAGTAGTACACACATATTATATTATGCTGTCATCAAGGCGTAAGCAGCTTTCCTCATTCAGAAATATCAAACTCTACTCAGTAAAAGTGTTAGAAATTATCTGACGAACTGAATCGTATGTATTAGAGGAAACACTGCATCATGCAGTGCGAAAACGCATGCGCCTCCTGTTCTGGGAAATGAAAACCGCCGGTCGAGGTTGCGCAGGGGTAGGCATACAGTCAGAAAGAAATACGCCAAGCAGCTGGTCACAGTAATAACCTAATAAAATGTAATTGTTTTTTTTTCTTTCTTTTTCTTTTCTTTTTACAGTGTGTTGTTTTGTTTATGTTCGAGAGCCAAGAACGAGTCCGACTCCCCGCTGCGACATGATCTTCCCATTTCAGTGTAAATTAACTTTACATGAGAAAAGGCCAGTCGGAGGCTGACAGAGTCTCGTTACACATCAAAGAACGGCATTAAATACCGGTCGAAAAAATACCAGGAATAAATCCAAATACGGACACAGGAGAACGCATCGTCCATCGTTTTATTTCATGTCGCACATAGCGATGGACTCTTAAATCCAGCTCTACCAAGAAAAAACACCGTAATAGTTCATATACACACGTTTAACACGTTCTGTTCTCCTGTGGTCACAGGGTTACATCTGTTAGCATGTTACATCTGTTAGCATCTTAAAGCACGTTAGCATGAATAGTCACGTTTCGCTGCACCTGCTCTTGGCGTAGCATGAAGTAAAATGGGCGGAAAGAGTTTCCTCTAATTACAAATTTCCTTGGATCCCTTTTTAGAAGCATGAAAAATAACCACCCGAGAAAACAATGATTACTCATTAAAGAACAAATTACTGTATCGTACAAATGAATTACACCCCCCTCGCCAGCATCAATGGTATGCTCCATTGTGCGATTACCTCTGTGTTTTATATTAGTATTACTTTTCACGTTGTATGAGACCCCAGTAAAATCTGGACTGAATTTTATACCATAACGCGTCAGTATATACAGTATGATAGAGATCCTCTATCCTCTATTGCGTCATTAACGAGCGTGATCGTACAGGAGACAATCTCGCATCGACACAAGCATCCTTCAAAGTGAGCTTGAGGTACACAATACGGCCAAAAGTTTGTGCCCCCTGACCGGCACATCCATATGTGGGTTTTCCCCAATTTGTTCCCACTAAGTTGGAAGCACACGATTGTATAGGATGTCTTTGTATGCTGTAGCATTAAGATTTCTCTTAGGAGGCCCAAACCTGTTCCAGGACGTCAATGCTCTGTGTACAAAGCGAGCTCCATGAAGACATGGTGTGTTAAAGCTGGAGTGGACAGAGCCCTGACCCCAACCCCAGTGAACACCTTCGGGATGAACTGGAACACAGACTGCATTTGTAGTATTGTATTCATATTTGTATCTGTATTCGTAGCGGAATAATCCAAAATGACTGATACTAGCGGACCTTTCTGGCTGCCAGTCTTTGGTCACAACAGAGCTAAATTGTGCCTTCCAAAACCACTGATCTCAATCAAAGGATTCGTTTATGAGAATGTGAAGCCAGCTTATACCAGGCTCTGACACAGTTCTCCTGCTTGATCAATCCCGATGCTCTACTCCGACTCTGATTCTTCATCTAGAGCAGTGGTCACCAATGATCACCATGTTCCTGGAGATCTACCGTTCTGAAGACTTTAGCTGCAACCATAACCATGCCCACCTGACCATCTAATCATTGCTTTAAGAAGTTCTTGATCAATTAAAAGAGGTGTGTTAGATTTTGGTCGGAGATGAAACCTACAGGAAGGAAGATCTCACAGATCTAGAGCTTTCTACACTTCCTAGAAACAAATCATTTCTAGCATTCGTAGTTATTGTGTATTAGATCTAACGATTATTAAATTGTCTTCTGAAGCATAATTCTGTGTGGTGAGAAAACAAGAACAATTGTTTGTTGATAGATGTGGTATTTTACTGACTACACGGTTATGCACTATGTCTGCTAACACTATTTACATAACTACCTTGTACGTGCGCCACTGATACACTCCTCCCAGCACCACACACACTCCAGGATAGATAGAGGAGAGCTGACACACTGAGCGGAGCCACAGATAGACCTACAAAGTGCATCTGATATAAGTGTTACGTGTCGATACGTTGCTAAAAATATAGGTGCCACAAAAAGGTTCTCTAGAGTGATATCAAGTAAGGAGAAACTTTCAGCCATTTTTGTTGGTGCTACAATGAACTGAAGGATTATTTTCTCATCGTTTAGGACCATACACGATGTAAATATTGGTGGTATGCAGTGGTGCTTCAGTCACCTGTAAAAGCCTGTAAAAGGTTCTCTTATGGCATTATTCATTCATTTACTCATTCATCTACAGTTACCACTGATCAGGGTCCTGGTTACATGGTGGATACTAGGAGTCTAATCCGAGATACACTCTTCAGGAGGCAAATACATCCTGTATTTGACGCCAGTATGTGTAAATGTGTGTGTGTGTGTGTGCATACATTCACACATATGGGGCAGTTTAGTGTACACTTACACGCATGTTTTAGGATTTCAGAAGAAATCGGAGAACACTGAAGAAACCCACATGGACACAGGGAGAACAGGTTGGTATCGAACCCTGACCCATGGAACTGTTTTGGCACCAGATCTACGATTAGTAGTTAAAATGTTAATCTTTAATAGTAAGAGTCTATTGAGTAAAAGAAAGAAAGAAAACAAAGTGTGTATATATATATATATATATATATATATATATATATATATATATATATATATATATATATATATATATATATATATATATATATATATATATATATATATATATATATATATATATATATATATATATATATATACACACACACACACACACACACACACACACACACACATCCATATGCAACCATGCTGAAAAACAATGGTTGTAATGGTTTTAATGGGGATTGTATTGGTTTTAATGGAAACTGTAGTGGTCCCTGTGGGTCTCTACTGGTGATTTGTTACCGTCTTTTGGTGACATGTTATGTCTAGTGGATACCATTAAGAAAACCATAGTTTTAATGTTTAGCTGATGGTTCCATCCATCCATCCATCTTCTATACTTATTTTTCAGAGTCACGGGGAACCTGGAGTCTATCCCAGGGAGCATCGGGCACAAGGCGGGGTACACCTTGGACAGGGTGCCAGTCCATCGCAGGGCACAATCACATACACACTCACACACCCATTCATACACTACGGACACTTTAGACACGCCAATCAGCCTACCATGCGTGTGTTTGGACTGGGGGAGGAAACCGGAGTACCCGGAGGAAACCCCCGCAGCACTGGGAGAACATGCAAACTCCGCACACACAGGGCCACGGTGGGAATCGAACCCCAGACCCTGGAGGTGTGAGGCGAACGTGCTAGGTGAGCTGATGGTTTGTAATTGTATTTGTAGTGGAACCCATTATAATTTCTGTGATGGTTTCTATTGTGTATTTTTTTTTTCAGAAGGGAAAATAAAACGAAAATAAAACACCGCATTAAAGGTTAAAGATAGTAAAACCAGAAGCGACGTTAAAACTACTGTAACTTTGAGGTCTCGTGCTGCACCAGACGGCGAGTGACGTCACACCGTTGCTGCTGCATTATGCATGAAAGGGGCGTGTCTCTGAATCTCGGTGTCTATATATAGAGAGAAGTTTTCCATTTAAAACGCGTCTCACGTGGCCGATTGGCGAAACCCGTGACGCTAAACTTGATCATCGTTGGGCATTATTATTATTATTGTTATTATTATTAGTATTAGTATTAGAGTTGTTATTATTATTATAATTATTATAAGAATAATAATAATTATTCTTATAAGAATAATTATTATTATCAGATTTTTTTTTTTTTCATCTCCGTGAGCATGGTGAACGCGCTCCGCTCCCTGCTCGTGTCCGTGAGTCTGGCCGCGGTGGCGCGCCTGTCCTCCGCGGTGGGAGCGGTGATCCGCTGCGAGCCGTGTGACGCCGGAGCGCGGACGATGTGCGACCCCGTGCCCGAGGACTGCGTGGAGCGGGTGCGCGAGCCGGGCTGCGGTTGCTGCGTGACATGCGCGCTGGCCGAGGGTCGAGCGTGCGGGGTTTACACGGGGCGCTGCGGTGCGGGGCTGGTCTGCCGACCCCGGCCGGGCGAGCCGAGACCGCTGCACGCGCTGCTGGAGGGACGTGGGGGGTGTGTGAATCAGACCGCACCTCCTCGGGTCAGCGCGCGACAAGGTACAACACCGTTATAACATGCGTAAAACTGTCCTTCACTCTGCAGGAGGTTGTACAGTGTGTGTGTGTGTGTGTGTGTGTGTGTGTGTGCGCGCGCGGGCGCGTGTGATTCATAGTGTGTTATTAAACGGAATTCTTTAAAAACGTTTAGAAGGGTTGAAAGTGGAAATGCATATACATATGCATATTATTCTGCTGAGGCGTGTGCACGAGCGCTCCCTCTCTCCAGCCCCCACGAGGGTCCTCTTCATGCTTCCCTCTGCTGTCACAACTCTGTCAAGAACTGGCATGCAGCCTTGCATTAGTGTATAATGTATGGAGCTTAAAACCACTTGGGTTTTTTTTTTTAATGCAAAGTGTCCTAAACTGTACCTTCCCTTGTCACAGTGGTGACCTGTCGCACCCTCAATATCTTTTACTAAGAAATCTATGAGTAGCTTTAAATCTTTAACCTAGAAACGAATGACAGTCCAACGATGTAGCGAAATGCGTTGACAGTGACCGTGAAAGGTCCCATTAGCACTGCTTTGTTCTGAGAGTGTATGATCATGTCTGGCCAGACCTGCTTAATCTTTATATCTTAATATGAACACAATGGTCAGGTCATCACTGCTTTCAATGCATGGACATAGACTTATGTGTGTATTCCGTATCCAATCCAAAGACTACAGAAATGTGTAGTCTGTCTATCTATCTATCTATCTATCTATCTATCTATAATGAATTTTCTAAGAAATGAGTCTCATAGCTAAATCAAACCAGCTAGAACTTCACCAGTGTTACAGGTTCGTCTGCTTTGTCCACACGTCTCCAGAGGTGGCACGTTTCTTTGCTAAGTTGGCGCACGCAGCCCATTTCCTACCAGATTTGTGCCGTTCCAAATCCAGTTGGAAGCACAGAGTCAAAGCATAAGCTATTTTTCATTCAATAAACCAAATCTCCTGCTGTTTTCTGAGGGGAATAGCAAAGTATAAATGTAACATCTGCACGTATGGGAGCCGAGTGTTAGGTTGAGCACGTCGTGATGCTCGTTTCAGCAATCCGGGTTCTGAAACATGCATCCGGTTTCGTTGGAAATTGGAATTCCTGAGGTGTGAGTGAAAGAACTGGAGTGTGTTTCTGCAGAATCACTGTAGTGCACAGATAAACACAGACTCTTATGCATGGACCATAATGTTGTTGTTGTTGTTGTTGTTTTTTTTTGTGCAACTATTGTATTGTCAAATAATATTTGACCGAGTTCTGGAGATGAGAACAGTGTCCTCTCCGTTTTGGGTACGATCATCTTCCGGAGATTACGTCCAATATTTCCTGATTGTATTGTGTGATAACCGACATGTTCTAAATTATCAAGAGGCCATGACCTGATAGTGGCATCCCAGTACTAATAAAATAAATAACCTTGATGGCGGTGATGTGACGCACCTTGCTGCTATACATATAGCACAGTTTTCCGAATCCCACTGCCTGCTGCACTACACACATCTATCAAGGCGCAATCTGGTAGAGCAAAACAGTAGAGCGGTTTTTACTAGGTGAAATAATCGCCATTGAAGTATGACAGACAATCATTGTCAGAATCAGGGACACTCATGTATATGGAAATTCTGGTGAATCCAAAAAAATGAACACACTAGCCAGACTAGTATGATCTTTTACGTGTGATTCGAGGACACATGACATCTCGTGAGCCAATGACTCGATGAGGCTGCTAACATGAAGTGCCACATGGGGGCAGCGGTGGCTTGGTGTTTAAGGTTCTGGGTTACTGATCAGAAGGTCGGGGGTTCAAGGTCCAGCACTGCCAAGCTGCCACTGTTGGACCCTTGAGCAAGGCCCTTAACCCTCTCTGCTCCAGGGGGCGCTGTATCATGGCTAACCCTGCACTCCGACCCCAACTTCCTGACATGCTGGGGTATGCGAAGAAAAGAATTTCACTGTACTGTAATGTATACGTGACGAATAAAGACTCATCATCATCATCATCATCATCATATACTTGTTTGTTTCCCTTAGTCTGAAGAAAAAAGGCCTTTATTTGTCACACATACATTACAGCAAAATGAAATTTGTTTTCTTTGCATATCCCAGCTGGTTAGGAAGCTGGGGTCCGCCATGATACAGCGCCACAGGGGGTTAAGGGCCTTGCTCAAGTGCCCAACAGTGGCATCTTAGCAACGTTGGAGCTTGAACCCCCGACCTTCTGATCAGTAACTCAGATTCTTAACCGCTGAGCCACCACACCAGAGCGCAAGCACACACTTGCTAACTAGCATGCCAGTCTTCATTGCGTTATGCAAGCTTCCAATTTTCAGCTTTGTCAAATCGGTCTCAACCCAAACATGCCACTGGAGCTTTTACTTTTCCCAGTGGGCTAATTCAGATTCATAAATTTGTCTGTGCATGCGTACTCAAAACATCCAGATCGAGTTGGCTCCAGTCTAGTCATGAACGAAATGATTCCCGACTGATTTTCAGTTACGCCATCATTTCCTTCAGTCCGACGTGCTTAAAACGCACAAATCGCCATTTTACAATGGTTGCCTAATCAATAGGACTGTATGGATGAGTGCGTGCGTGTGGGGGGTGGGGGGTGGGGGGATGGGTCCGATCCATATAAGTATTCTTCCTTGATAAATATATGCTTAGCTGCGAAATAACTTTCTGAATTTCCTTATTTGTTTGCTAGTTAAATGCGGAGTATAAATTTGACGTATGGTCAACGTGATAGTAATGGAATGATAGCGCTGTGTAGTTTATACCATAGTATACAAATGGAGGTTTTCATTTAGTATGTATCCAATGGAGTGTGATCTTCCCATTAGTACCATGACTAGATTATAGAATTGACGTGGTCAAAGTTAATAGATTCAAAAATACTACATTTTGCATGGTTCGAAGAGACCGTGCGATTTGTTTATGATCAGGACGGGAAGTTTGACTTCTCCAAATGTACCACATGCAACATAAAGGTGGCTGGAACTGTGGTATAAAATCTCGGAACCCCTTCAGAGTTTAACTTCTCCAAGTTTGTTCTTATTTTGGTCAGGCTCCAGAGCTAAAAAACCCCTTCTCTCTGGTCTCCTGAATCCTCTTTTCCTTCTGGACTCTAATGCAGTACTTTGGCATACTTTTTATTTAGTCAAGTTTATTTATAAAGCCTGAAATCACAAGCATGTCTTAATGGGCTTTACAGGCCCTTAACAGCCGACAACCCAGCTTTAGACCCTGGGTGTGCAGTAAGTGATGAATGCAAGGATAAACAACAGAGAGGAAATTGCAGATGTAGAAATTAGACCTCATTTCATTGATTCTGACAAAAAAAATGTCTTGTTAAGGACCTGTCATTGAAACGAGCAAAAATATATATCGAGTAGAAAAGGTATTCATATACAATGATTGGGTTGTTCCTTAGATTCTTCTCTAGGAAAAAAATAAAATAAAAAAAAAGTTGGCAGGTTTGCATCCTAGTTTTGCATCTTCCCAGCATTCCTTCTGTCTGATTTTCAGTCGAGAGTGCCAGGATGCCTGAGGAAGATTCCAGCAGCAACACAACAAGTCCGTCGGTGCCAGCTGGACACGAGCAGTCAACGGATGTCTTTCCCTCCCACGGTCGGCGTCCCCCACCCTACCGGCTTCACCCTAAAGCTGAGGACATCCAACGTGAGCAACTCCGGAAGAGCCAGAGCTTCAAACTAGAGGAACCTCTGGCAGTTGCCCCTTCCAACCATGAGAACATCGCCTTCGAGTCCAAGCATGAGCGAGAGTATGTAAGTACAATGCCAGGATCTGTTGGATAACCAAATTTAACCTGGAAGGCTGTGGGCACAGATGGTAGTGTCCTTCAAACCTTGTCGCAAACATTTGTTTGTTTGTCGGCTTTTTAAAAGATTCTGGACGCTTCAGATCAGTACACCAGTCAGCCATTTATACAACACGTGGCTTTGAGGTCCTTTCGGGTAGCACAATGTATGTCGAATGGATATAGAGCTGGAGCTCCTGGCCTCATGTAGAATTTCATTCTGACCCTAATCGAACACACCTGTGCCTAAAAATCAGAGACTACTCAGTATTTTAACGAGCCGAAGTAGGTGTGTCAGCGTAGGCTTGGCACCAGACGCGCATTCCCTGTGGTACACCAGGAAAGGGATTGCATAATGCTGGCTTTGAACAAGAATGACATTTTACAATGGGCAGACTCTGTGAGAACAGTCAGTATATGGACGCATATAATTTATTTCCCCACAATGGCTCTCAATGCCGGCTGCCTTGACAGTTGCTGTTGGTACTGGAATTTGTCTTTTTATAGTTCTTAAAACGTGTTTGTTCTCAAGAACATTGCACCGAGGGAAATCTTTTTACGAAGACATCTGATTTCAGTTCTCTCTCTCGGCTCTAGAGCTCCGCTCTGCAGTTCGGCTGCCTGGATTATCCTGCTGCTGCTTGCGTTAGCGTCTGTAGTTCGGTCGAAATGTTAAGCTGGAGACTGGATGCAAGTGCACAAGCTCAGCATTAAGTTTATTAGGCTGTGTGGAAGAATCGTAACCATGGTCCATAGCAGGGGTCCAAACGCAGGCAGCCAGGATTTAGCACAGGATAATCCTTAAATGAAGTAAACAAGCAGAAGTCAAAGACAGGAAACACGACGGCACGGAACACGGGGGGAAACAACAGTCAGAATTGACTCAAATGAACAACATGATATTTGCAAAGACAAAGGGCAACACCGAGGGTATAAATACACAGACTAATGAAGGGGAAATAAGGGACAGGTGTTCACAATCAGGGATAATGGACCAATTACAAGACAAAGACAGGAATACGACCAAAACAGAAGCATGTGGTCTCCATGGGAACTACAAGGCAAGTTGGGAACGGAGATCCTGTGACAGCTGAGTAGAAGGCAAATCTCTGCTCATTCCTTGACAATTATATGACCATAATTACTTGCTAATTAACCATTAACGAACCAAAATAAACCCAACGCAAAGTTTTATTTAATTAAAAACAAATCAATAGGCTATATTAATGAAAAGGTGTAGCTAGCATGACGTTATGCTAAATAAGTTAGAAATGCAGCCACAGTTTCATTTCACAGTTTTTGTCTTTAACCCCAGGTACCTAGCTAATCTTACTAATAGAATGCATACTATTGACTGGATAAATAAATAAAAAAATCAATAGTAGCTGCCGTCTTTTTTAAGGTTCAGTATCTAGGCTAACCTAATTTTAGCTAACTTTATTCTGGTTAGGGTCTCAGTGGATCCAGAGCCTGTCCCAGGAAATTATGGGATTACATCTGGGATTGGATGTCAATCTATGCACACACATATTTACACACTCTTTTACACCTAGCAACAATTTTCTCCTCATACCTGGTGGAGAACGGATGAAAGCCACTTTTATTTGTATAGAGCTTTTAACAATGGACATTGTCCCACAGCGGTTTTACAGAAATATATCAATTCAGAATATAGATATTAAGTGCGTGAATTTATCCCTAAAGAGCAAGCCAGAGGCGAAGGTTGCAAGGAAAACCTCCCTGAGACGATATGAGGAAGAAACCTTGAGAGGAACCAGGCTCAAAAGTGAACCCACCCTCGTCTGAGTGACACCATGTAGTGCAATTATTATCTATTCACAATATGAACTATTCGCAAAAGGCTTGACTAAACGAATATGTTTTCAGGCTAGACCTCAACACAGACTGTGACTGACTCCTGAACACTAATTGGAAGGCTGTTCCATAATTGTGGGGTTCTGTAAGAGAAAACTCTTCCCCTGCTGTAGCCTTCACTAATCAAGGTACCAACAAATAGCCTGCACCTTTTGATCGAAGTAGGCGTGGCAGATCATAAAAGACCAAAAGTTCGCTCAGGTACTGTAGAGCGAGACTATTCAATGCTTTATAGTTCACTAATAGTATTTTATAATCAATGCGAAATTTTACTGGGAAGCAATGCAGTGTGGATAAGATCGGGGTGATGTGGTCGTATCTTCTGGTTCTAGTAAGGACTCTAGCAGACAGTAAGTCATTACAGTAATCTAGTCTAGAGGTGACGAAAGCATGTACTATTTTTTCTGCATCATGTACTGACGTTATATTTCTTATCTTAGCAATATTTCTGAGATGAAAGAAGGCTATCCTAGTACTATTATCGACGTGAGCTTCAAATAAAAGACTGAAGTCAAAAATCACTCCAAGGTCTTTTACTGCTGCACATGAAGGAACAGAAAGTCCATCCAGAGTCACTGTGTGATCAGTAAGCTTACTTATGAGGTGACGGCGCTACCCGCTGCACCACAACGCCACCCCAGATTACACAAACAGACACTTAGCTCAAAGCCACGTTAGCCATGTCCAACATAGAAGCGAGTAATGAAGTGAACACGTCAGTGAGCAGTGGTCTATTATCTAATTGTCCTAAATGTTGTCCAAATCAACAAATCTAGATGTTTATGCTCAGTCTGATATGTAGTCTGTTGACTGATTTTTGTGAAAACACTGCAATCCAAGGAACACCCGTATAGCATTGTTCCAAAGTTGCTAGCCTTATGAATAGTGCGGAGAATTTGTATACAGTGCTACTTTACACTACATATTTTATTTTTGACCTTTAACCATAGATAACTCACTTGCCTACACAAGCTATACCATCATGATTCAAATCGAAAACACTGTTTACTGGATTGTTGGCGATTATTCTGTTCACCATTAACATCTTTAGTCCGAGGATAGTCACCGAGTCAACATGAAATAAGCCTTGCTACATCAACTCTGACGCATCAAATCACATCTCTGAGAACTTCAGGTGTCCGTCAGTTTGATTGGAACCATGGTGTGTTCTCCACTTTGGTGCGGTTCTTTAGGCTGAATTGGCTCAACTGCAGGAAGTGAATCAAACATGGCATGTGTGTTGGGTTGTAGCGTTTTTTTGGGGTTTTTTTTGTAGATGCAAGGTTCTACTCTGAGACAAAAGACAGAGCTGTAGAACTATAGAAATGCCATTTGTGTTGGCAATAATTTATGTTGAGTTGGCTCTGTGTTCTGATTTTTCAGATTTCTATGTGTAACTGGTAAAGGTTTGTCTCAGCCAACGTGTGTGTGATCAGCTATAACATTAAAACCACCTGCCTGATATTTCGTAAGTCCACTTTGTGCCACCAGAACAGCTCTGACCCACCGAGGCATGCACTCCACGAGACCTCTGAAGGTTTTATGTGGTATCTGGCACCAAGACGTTAGCAGCAGATCCTTTAAGTCGTGTAAGTTGTGAGGTGGGGACTCCGTGGATCGGACTTGTTTGTCCAACACATCCCACAGATGTTCAGTCAGATTAAATGCATTTGAAGGTCAACTAAACACCTTGAACTTTTGGCCATGTTCCTCAACCTGTTCCTGAGCAATTTTTACAATGTGGCATGGCGCATTATCCTGCTGAAATAGACCACTGCCATTAGTGAATACCGTTGCCATGAAGGGGTGTACTTGATCTGCAACAATGTGTGGTAGGTGGTACATGTCAAAGTAACATCCACATGAATGCCAGGAGCCGAGGTTTCCCAGAGCATCACACTTCCTGTGCCGACTTGCCTTCTTCTTACAGTGCATCCTGGTGCCATCTCTTCCTCAGGTTAGCGATGCACACACAAAAAGAAAGCAAGACAGTGGGAAGTGGATCAGATAATGGCGATTGTTTGTTTTAAGTATAGCAGTAAACAGAATGCTGTTATTTAGTCTAGCCTTAACTAGTCTAATGGAGGAGACACTTGGATTACTTCAGCTAATGTTAGCAGAAGTTTTTTTTAGTTAACCTACCTGGGATAAAACAGCTAGACAGTACCGTTTACTGAAACCGGCGAAAGGTCCCCGGAGGCTACTCGCTGCCGAGGTGGAGGTTCCAGCCTGGAGTGCGGGTCCAACTCTGCCTGCTGTGACCGGGTCGAGAGACAATTATTAACGTCGTCTCACTCTCTGCCATTCACATTAAACCACAACACTGCAAATAATCATCACATGGCACACTTTCACAGAAATCACTTCAATAAGACAACACACACACAAGACCAAACTGATTTCTCTTACTAGATTATTACGATGCTAATTCCCTCAACATGAACCACTTCCTTTTCAGGAAGTTCTCGAAGTCGCTCCTCAGTGCCATTCACTTCATGTAGTCCTGTCAAATCGGTACTTAAATAAATAAATAATCGCATTACAGCAAGAACTCAACCGTTCGACCACATATCAACATGTACTGTCATAAGTTTTTGTCTCTTTGTAGTCCTGGAGTTATTGAAGTTTATATTGTTCTTTGTATTTATAGTTTGAAAATTGTACTAGTGTGAACATTTGAAATGAATACAAAGGTTTAGATTGTGTACATTTTTGGTTGGTGTCAGATTATTTAGAACATAATAGCGATGGACGCTGGTTTGAGGGGGGGCCCCCTGAGAAGTTTTGCCTATAGGGCCCCAACAGACTCTAGAATAGCCACTGGACCTAATCTATCCTACCCCTTGACAGGTGCCATTGTAACGGTGTCATCAATGTTATTCAGCTCACCTGTCAGTCGTTTCAATGTGATTGGTCGAGGAATATATGAACACACTAATGCAGAAAATCAATTTTCCCAAATGAAACTGATAAATCACTTGTGTTGCTTGTAGCTTGTCTGTTTGTTTGAGTGTATATAGCATCTATAGCTAACTAAATAAACACAAATTAAATAACACACGTTACGTGCTCAGCTTCCTTCTAGCTTCGTTCACAGATTAGCACATCAAGCTATGTTCACTCACCAGAGGTACCAACGATCTATGCTACGTTCTTCCAAGCATTATTTTTCTTCATAGTGTCTCCAAAGACATTTATAAAGAGGTTGGATATGACCGAATAAGATGAAGCACAGCTATATTATAGTTTTTCTTCCAAACTGTAAATGGAAAGTAATTGCAGGTAGCAGTTAAAGTAGTGAGTGGAGAACTGAAGATATGTTGGCCCATAGATACCATCGGACAGGTCTGAGGAATCCATCCATCCATTTTCTGTACCACTTATCCTACACAGGGTCACAGGGGGAGTCTGGAACCTATCCCAGGGAACTTGGGGTACAAGGTGGGGGGTCACAGGGGGGAGTCTGGAACCTGTCCCAGGGAACTTGGGGTACAAGGTGGGGGTCACAGGGGGAGTCTGGAACCTATCCCAGGAAACTTGGGGTACAAGGTGAGGGGTCACAGGGGGGAGTCTGGAACCTGTCCCAGGGAACTTGGGGTACAAGGTGAGGGGTCACAGGGGGGAGTCTGGAACCTGTCCCAGGGAACTTGGGGTACAAGGTGGGGGGTCACAGGGGGAGTCTGGAACCTATCCCAGGGAACTTGGGGTACAAGGTGAGGGGTCACAGGGGGAGTCTGGAACCTGTCCCAGGGAACTTGGGGTACAAGGTGGGGGGTCACAGGGGGAGTCTGGAACCTGTCCCAGGGAACTTGGGGTACAAGGTGAGGGGTCACAGGGGGAGTCTGGAACCTGTCCCAGGGAACTTGGGGTACAAGGTGAGGGGTCACAGGGGGAGTCTGGAACCTGTCCCAGGGAACTTGGGGTACAAGGTGAGGGGTCACAGGGGGAGTCTGGAACCTGTCCCAGGGAACTTGGGGTACAAGGTGGGGGACACCCAGGACAGGGTGCTTACCCATTCCAGGCCACAATCGCACACACATTTACACACTACAGAGAATTTAGAGATGCCAGTCAGCCTACAACTCGTGTCTTTGGACTGAGGGAGGAAACCTCCGAAGCATGGGGTAAACATGCAAACTCCCCACACACAGGACGGTGGTGGGAGTCAAACCCCTGACACTGGAGGTGTGAGGCAGACATGCTAACCACTAAACCACCATGCTAATGGTCTGAGGACTCATTTGAGCCAATCTGTTGGAAGTGTCGCTTTATCATGTCATACCTAATTAGCCTAGGAATTGGGAATCTAACTTCAAATGGCGCTTGTTGCTGAAATCATGGCTCAAGGTGCGAATGTAGGGCAAAAAAGCTCTATTTATTTGGGGTTCTTGCACCCATTTCCACTCCATCACACTCACAGATGTACCACTTTGATATAAGCTGCAAGAAACCTGCCAAAACCAGCAATAATTCAAAACTTGACTGGCTTTATATCCCGTTTTAATCCCCCACGTTTTCGACAGGTCATGTTTGTGTTTTGTATTGCCTAGCAATCGTTCTATAAAGAACGTATCCAGCATTGAATCCGTCCAAATCGAATGGACAAAAGGTACAGCTCGACCTTTTTGCAATAGAAAGCTCGGCCATCTGTAGCACCGCAAGTAATATTCCAGATCTATCAAAGTATGTCTTTCATAACATTTGTTGATTTTGGAGCCATGCACCATTTTTCAAACATTCCAGAGATATCTCGTGTTGTTTCTTGATATCTGCTTCGAATCCACGTCTCTACAGAGTTCGAGTGTTGAGCGGCGACTTTCTGTGAGTGTGTTGTGTGTGTGTGTGTGTGTGTGTGTGTGTGTGAGTGTGAGTGAATGAGTGAGTGTGTGTGATATGTATTTGGATGATGAAGCTCTTTGGATCCTAGTAGGGAAGGTGTGTGTGTGTGTGTGTGTGTGTGTGTGAGCTGTAAACTTTATAAAATGCATGATTTGTGAACAACCTTTTGTGCTTTTTTCTTTTTTTTCTTTTTTTTTGGTCTCGTTTTATGCGCTACCATGTTGGCACGAGCCAAACTGTGGTGGCGTTTTGGATCTCTCCTCCAGCCGTCTCTGTGTGTGAGTGTGTGTGTGTGTGTGTGTGTGTGTGTGTGTGTGTGTGTGTGAGTGGTATTTGTGGACTCTGATGAGTAACTAGAGCTGGTGGCTCTTGGTTTGTGTGTTAGGGCTGTTTTGATGGCCACATTCCCTGCTTTTGGTCCGTTTCTGTTGTAAACAAGCTCTGCCTCTTTGACTGGACGCCACTGAGGGGATGGGGTTTTTTGGGATTCGATTCATGTGGCTGGTGCCTTCCTTCATGCGCTGTAAAGCTGTTCAGAGACGATGAACAGCACTGCTAGTCTCGCTTTAGCTAGTGTTAGTCAGAACATTGCGCTTCAAAAGGAACATGTTTGTTGTCTAAATGCAGAGCTTTATATTTAACTCTAGTTGTGTTTAAGAGGTCTTTGGTTTATTCACCTCCACTAGCTGGACAAGGTCTTAATTGGGTTTGAATGTTATTACATTTACAGAGCTGTATGTAAAGGTAAACGACATTAGAAAACAAAAACAAAAAGACTTAACGCACAAGAAAACCTACAGAAAACATCATTTCCCTATAACTACACTTTACTCTGAATTATAATCATGAAAATGTTTCCGTTTTGAATCTGTTTAACACTTTAAGTCTTCCGGTTTTTACGTTATCAAAACATTCACTCAACCCTGTTACCTGAAAACATTCACCCCTACGAAATATTTGGAACATTCCATGAGTCTTCACCTGGAAGCGAAGTCATTCGAATATCCTGAAGTGCTTTGAAACGCGCAGCATTGTTCGACGTGCTGACGTAATGTCCACTGAAACAGGAAGTCAGGACGGGACATATCGAGTGGTTCCTCTCCATTTTAAATAGCCAATAGCATTTAGATGACCTCATAGCCCAGGCTAAGCCGTACTTGACAGTTAATACCGAGCAATAACGATGCAAGGTGATGTGAAGCCAAAGTGCAGCATGATGTCATCAGAATTGTTTCTCCGTATCGGTGGAGACTGTACAAATACGAACGCATATATGTTCTAAATGTGAATTCTTTTCATTGTGTCGGAGCGCACTAGCTCGTAGATAACCCGAAGGTGAATATATTCGTACTAAAAGCCATTTTTTAAGGGATTTTACGAGCAAGCACGTCCTGTACGAAAATCAGTTGAAAAGAGATCGTTATTGAGATAATGCATTAATGCATATTTTCTTAAATTCCAAAACGAAATCAACTGGTTGGTGATATTTTATGAGCAGTGTTGAATTAGGTTTCATGTCAGCCCCTGGGACAGGAAGGTCTTTGAATCGAGACTACACTGCTCCGCTTCCACATTTTACTTCCTCATGACCCTCATTCGCTAATTCACCATTCTGTTTTTTAACCTCTCACGGCTTCAGACCGGTTTCTGTACTTCCTGTAGACCTGTGTTTGCTCGGGTTCTGGAGCTGTTACAGCGTTAAAGTGCTTCTAATCCCGTATTTCTGAGCTACGGTTTGCGGTGTGGTGTGTTTAGCTGGTTTCGTGGAGTTTGGGGTCAGAGGCTCGCTGCCAGACGCTGTTTTCATTGAAAGGATTGCATTTCCTGGAAATGAACCTCAGTATTTATTTCCCAGGGGACAAATTAGAGTCAAGGTACACAGACAGATTCATAAAATCACCGCTAATGTCCGAATTCATGGCAGTCTCTATTTTGCGCAGTCTGTGTTTTGGAGGTTTGGTTCCTGTCAAGGTTTCTTCCATCATGCCTTTGTGCCTTTTAGGTCCACGTCTTTGAAGGAGGTCTTTATGAGAACCCTACCTCGGAAATGGCATCGGGAGCAAATATGCCACCAAATCCAGCTCCCGCTTTGCTAGATGTCTTTATTTTTACATGGATAGATAGATGAAAGGATTTGTTCTGTGTTTTCAGTTTTCAGTACATTCACACTGTGCACTGCGGCTGTGTGTGCAGGGTCCATGCCGAATCGAAATGGATGGCATACTTAACATGCTGAAGATCACCGACAAGCTGAACCCCCGAGGCTTCCGCATCCCAAACTGTGACAGGAAAGGCTTCTACAGGAAAAAACAGGTGAGAGACACGTGTTGAAGGATTTCACAATGCAACACTACGGCTAAGGAAAGGTTTTTAGGGGGAAAATCTTATCTAGCACCTCTAGCATCCAGCAATGTTCTTCGGAGGTGTTTTGAAGTGTTAACAGGTCTTTCGGATGAGACGGTAAACCGAGGTCCTGGTATAACCCTGCCGAAATTCCCCCATTGGCACTTCTCTATCATGGCCCCTTGATAATCCCCATCTCTGTATTGGCTACATCACTCAGCTCTCCTCTCCACTAATAGCTGGTGTGTGGTGGGAGTTCTGGAGCACTATGGCTGTCGTCACATCATCCAGGTGGATGCTACACACTAGTGATGGGTGATGAGACCCCCCCCACCCCCTAATCTATGTAAAGCTCCTTGAGTGTCTAAAAAAACCCAACACCCAGAAGTTACACTATAAGGACATAAGGCTTAAGTTCCCCTTACAGGGAAGTGACTTGATTCATTTCTCATCATGGTGTGATGAACACATCATTTCAGGGCATAACATTCAAAAATGCACCTTGTTTTTCCACACGTGATCCCACGACTTTCGTATCAGTCTCTCTCAGTTGTTTTTCTCCGGGTGATTAGCGCTAAGGGCCCGTCTCTCTCCCTCGGGGCCAAACCAAGCGTGGCTGCCGTGGTGGCCATCTTGCGTAACCCGCCCCGAGAGAGCGACGTCAAGGTGGCTACTGGGGTCTGAGCCTCTCCCCATAATTATCGGACTCCTTGTGCCGGCTGCATGAAAATAGATTTGAGCCACATCCAGATTCACGCGGTCGGCCCACAATTGGTTTATAATAAATGAGTGTCCCAGACGCCTTCATATGGATGCACTTATCCTCCATCGTCAAGAGCAATATTTATACAACATGGCAGGTCCTGCTTAATGGGAGTCTTTTTGTTGACCTGCAATCTAAAAAACCTGTCTTCACATTGAAATCATCACTATCTTTATATATATATATATATATATATATATATATATTACTGTGACAATTATGAAAATAAGCCACCCCTGTAGGAGAGGGAGTGGTGACCGTTTTACGACGGGGTGTTTACTTTTTGCGGTCAGCACAAACGCACACTTTTTGCGCTTAGCCTCGTGCTAACGATTAAACCTGAGCGTTTTCGCTGCGTCGTGCAAATTTCATTAGCAGAGTGCTAGCCTGCTTTGCGGGCAGTTCTCAGAGTTTATTTTGGTTTCATGTGGACATTTAGTGGCCTTCCCGGGTAGCTCTAGTGATACAGTATGCGATTATTATTACGCTGTTGTTCGTTTTAAAAGAACGTTTAGACTATATTAATGAAGCATCGTGCTGAAAGTTAGGCAAAAAACAAGATCCTTCGCCTTCACCCGCCCACACAAACTTTTTGTAAAGTTCCCAGTCTGGATATTGTCTCTTGTCTCTCACTTCATTTCGTTTCGCGAGTTCTACACAGGCCTCCCAGTCTCGAGCAAATTCCCTTGGTATCACACGCTGCGAGGAATGAATCAATGGGCCATTTACGACTCATCGAGTCCTCTTATGCTCTCATGGAACCGTTGGTTTTGTTGCGTTGTTGTTTTTTTTTTTTTTTTTACACACTAGACAGGACTTTGACCTTTAGTTAAATTGGCAGCTAAATAACAACCCTCTGGGTTGGAGCGCCAAGCTCTGTAAGTCATTTGTAGCACCCATAATTTGGAGCCGGGGGTATAATCAGCAATGGATGATTTGTACTGGCCAGCGGGAGGCTGAAAATAGAAGTTGGCGCTGGCGAGCTTCACACACTGGCCCTGAGCAAATATTTCAGCCTCCCTGTGTTTACCTTTAAGCTGCACTATATGAACACAAAACAGGATGTGCATCGTAGAAAAGGTTTAAAAAAAAGGTACGACTTCCTGAAACTCCGTAGTCACAGGTCACATCTGCATACTCTATTGAAGGTGGGGGGGAGGGTTGAGTATGAGGGGGGGGGTGTTAGGTGTTCACTTGGAAACTCAAGGTCATGAGGTCATTTAAAACTGTTTAAAAAAACGCAACGCAAACGAGTAAATCAATTAATACTCCTGTCTGTCCTTCTCTCTCAGTGCTGGCCGTCCAAGGGCCGAAAACGCGGCATATGCTGGTGCGTAGACAAATACGGCCAGCCCCTTCCAGGCTTCGATGGAAAGCAGAGAGGAAATGCGCAGTGCTACACCATGGACGGCCAATAGAAAAGAGCAGACGGGTGAAGGAGCGAGAAAGCGAGATCGAGGGAGTGTGTGTGTGTGTGTGTACACTGAAGAATCTCCATGCTCAGACCCTCCATCTCAGACTCGTACTGTATGTCGGTCCTCCTGGGGGAAAAAATAAAATAAAATATCGATGGGGGAGCTTAAAATTCTAGGCTTTCCTGAGCCTCCATGCGCTCTAATTTATTTCTGTGCTCCACGCTTTTGCAGCAGTGGAACCCTAGATGCTTGCAGGAGAGAAAGAATTTGATGGATGAAGGGATGTGGGTATGTCTCAGGAGGCAGTAGAGCTGTAATGAGTGGACGCAATTGAGACGAGGCTGACCGCAAAAAAAAAAAAAAAGGACATGGAAGAAGGCACTAACGCTACAGAGCACTTCCTAAGTGTGTGTGTGTGTGTGTGTGTGTGTGTGTGTGTGTTATATGTGTATGTGGCTATTATAATAACTTAACCATGTTCATATCCATCAGTGGCTTTTCAAAGCTCGGTTTCACCTTTAATACACACCTGTTGCGTAAAATTGGGAATTAGAACAAAGGAAGAACGAGCTGATCGGATTCAGTACCACGAGCGTGTGCATGATGCATGAGTACAACATGAGTATAAACTCGCTATAGCAGGACTGATCATAAACCCTTCATGACTTCCATATCCACTTCCGTATTATTTCCTCTGCATATACAATACGTCTTAACTATCAGTCTGAAAACGTCCTATAAACATGCCTGCAATTACTTTAAGAGACGTTCTAAACATAGCAGCGCTTTTTTTTTTTTTTTTTTTTTCTTGCTCGAGTGACAGCCGGCCATTTTTCTGCCGTTTAAAACAAGCGTGTGAAGCCGAACTCTTTCCAGAAGACGTCCTTGTTCCACGCACCCTAACATGAGCCAAAATAGGATGTTTTGTTGTTGTTGTTGTTGTTGTTGTTGTTTTTTTTTCTTCTTCTTCAGACTGTGTATACAGAGATCGTGATGATGTCACTAGATTTTGGTTCATTGCGTTATCTTTCTAGGAAGTGATGTTTGTTGTGAAATTTCGGACTCTGGCTTGAAATGTGTGCCGGATCTTTTTGGATCACTTGCTCAGTCTTTTTTTTTTTTTTTTTCCTTTCAATGTTCTCACAACAGCCAACTGACTTAAATGTGTAAAAAAAAATCCCCTAATAGAGGAGAATTCTCTGGCATAAAACTTTCAAAGTTCCTAACTTGTGTCAAATTTGTAAAATTCCGAACTGGTATGAAACTTATACAAATAGTGTACAATTGTAAAAAGCCTCTGACTGGTGTAAAAAAATAAATAAATAAATAAATCGATTAATTAATTAATTAAAAAATGGTGAAATCTTCAACTGGAGTAAAATTCAAAAGTCTCCGACTAGTGTCAAATTGTAACATTCACAACTGGAGTAAAAAAACTAAAAACGCTCACTAGTATCAGCTTGTCAAATCCCCAACTAGATTAAAAACTCCAACAGGAATGAAAACTCGAAGACTAGAACATAGAATTCCCCAAATAGAGTCAAATTCAAACTAGTGTAGTACTATAAACAATGCCCTGGAGTTAACTGGAGTTCAATTGTAAAAATCTCCAAATGGAGTAAAACTCTCGGATGAGCGTAAAATGTTTAAATCCTTTACTAAAATAAAATTCAGGAACATTCCATCTGTGTACAATTCCCAATTCGAGTGAAACTAGCTGATGTTAAAACGTTCTCTTAATGGAAAATTCATCAACTTTAGCTAGCGTAAAAAATTGTGAAATTCCCAACTGGCTTAAAATTTCACACCATCCAACTGGTGCAAATTTGTTCCCATCCTCACACGTGTTCCAGTTTGGAGCTGATGATGGGGTCTGCACATATCCATTATTTCTAATGCTAGAAATCCAATGAACTTTCCCGAACTGTTCCATTACTTCATCTCGAGTCATGTTCGAGACCCGAGGAAATGATTCGATCTCTATGCAAACTTGCATTCCAGTTTGATGCGGATCTTTTTCTGACATCTGTAAAAGTCAGATAAACCTGTTTCTGAGAATTATCCTGAGTCAAAGTGTAATCAGGAATTATTGGAAGTCCAAACCCTACAGCACTACCCAAGCTGGGTCACTAGGTCAGCTAAATACAATGCTAGTTACTTAGCTAGCTTATTACAAAGCCACTGTAAGCAGTTCAGGGGAAAAATGCCAGACAAATTGGCGAAGCAACTGTTTCAACAACATGACTTTAATCACGGCACACTCTTCGCTTTCTTTCTTTTTTTATATATATATATATATATAGTTCTTAATTCTTTTGTGACCAAAGGCAAACTTTGCTGCGAACAGGGAAACTTAGTACACATTAAGCACCTACTCAGGCTTCTAGTGATATTCAAATGCTTCAAGTACAGTACAATGTAGCTAGGAGTATGGCTTTTCTATTTCATTATACTGGCTTGTTTTGGACTAAATCCCCGTAGTGATAAGCTATACGTAAGAAAATAAACAAGAAACCAAAACTGCTACCTGGGGACATTACAGCACACCGTGTGTAAACAGCATTTTGACATTTATCAACTTGTGTGGCTAGATTTTTTTTTTTTTTTTTTTTTTTTTTATAAGTGTCAGGTTATTCCCAGTGCCTTAAAACAGGGAGATATATCTGTGCATATTTTTACTTTCAACAATTAAAGATCTAATTTAAGGAACTGGCATTTTTTTGTGTGTTTCTTCTTGCATGCTCAAATGTACCTGTGTGGGGGGTTAATACGGAAGTTTCAGAGTCCCGGCATATCACGAACAATGATTTTATTAAAAGAATAGAATATACTTCAGAAATTACACAGCATACACGGAGAGATATTCGACATTTACTGCAAAACGAAAGAGAACTGATACCCTGGTAGGTGTACAGGTGAACAGTAGCAGCATGGAGGTCAAAGGCATTGATGCGAGACAAACTACAGATCCACACAAATACGTAAATGTTCCATCATGCTTTCTTTCAATGACCATGTTCGAAGCATAATGCAAGAAGACATTGGTGACCCAGTCCTCCAGTGGTGCAATCTGAATGCACCAAATCTATTTGAACCTGTGAACTTCAGACAGTGCTCTAAATGACTGGCTGGTTGGATGGATGAATGGATAGATGGATGTGTTTTTTTTTTGTTTTTTTTTTTGCAGAGAGCCAAGGGACACGCCCGCAACATGGGTTTTTACAAATCCCTGTCTGGTTTTTCTCTCTTTTCCTGCGTAAAAAAAATGTCCTGGCATGCAGCAATGTTGGAACCATATTCATAAAAGCGTTCCTGCTTGTAGCTAAAACGAATCCCAACGGTGTTATAACTCCTGCTCTCCAAACCAACAGGAAGTCCATTTGCCGTTTAAAGAAAGACGCAGCTTTTCTGAGATCTCCATATTCTCAAAAGACACAGGATCCGACACGGACGGGATTTCCTGAGCGACGGCACGGAGCGAGGGACCCGAGGAAACGGAGGAACCTGCACTCTGGAGAGGTAGAAGCATTATACGAGTCACAAACACAGCCCAGATCTGCGATCTACTTCAAAACATCTGGGATCAATTGGCAGCTGTCCCGTGTAAGTGGAAAAATCCAGAGCTAGGGCAGGGGGAAAAATAACAGCCTGGACAAATTCACAAACACGGGCGTCGCAGGTTGAGGCAAAAAGTTTAGCAGACTCGCACGAATGTAGGCCGAATCGACACGTTGTAAAGCAAATGAATGCCGAAGCTGTTTAAGTACAAAGCTCCTAAATTGGGGTGAGACTAAAAGTATGCAAACCCACTCTGCCTTTTATTTTATTTATTTTTATAGTGGCGTCTTGCAACGGGTTTATAATATGTCCCATGGTTCTACTGCTATTTCTATGTAGCAACAGAGTTGTTTAGTCCAAACAATAGTTATAATAATTTAAAAATACAAATAAAAATATAACAGTAACCATAGAATTTCAGCAAATAGAAATACTTGTCAACGATTACTTATTTAGGAACATTCAATAAATATATAGCGATATGAAACCAAAAAAAAAATAATAAAAAATTAAGAAACTCAATCTCTTTGTCAAGAAAAGGTTTAGTGTATGTACATAATATATTAAGCTCTGTGTTGGAACCAAAAGTCCCAACAATATTTTGTAGCTAGTCCTGATTAAGAAAAGTGCTTATTTATTTATTTATTTATTTTTAAATGAACTTCAGCTTGTGTGTAAGTGTGTGTGAGAAGACCAGCAGGGTTCAGGGAGCGATCTCCTGGTGGCAGAGGGCATCTACGGGGACATCACTGGATCCTGTGATTCTCTTTCCGTTCCAAGCGGACACACACCAACAACGTGCAGCCTGTCCGACGAGGGACGTCTCGCACTGTGTTTGAGACACACATGTACACACATGTAACCTGACGATCATACGACCGCATGGATCCACACCGTCAGTGGAGGTCAAAGCGATTCGAGCGAATACACTTTTGCAAGGTCTTGACGTTCAGGCTCACCTGCTTGGTCTTGTAGAAGCCATGCCTGTCGCAGTTGGGAAGGTAAAACGTTGTAAACTTCTCGCCCAGTGCCTGCTGCGAGGCCATGATACTGTCCAGGGCAGAGTGCAGCTCGGTGTGACATGGACCCTACAACGAATCATTGATCAGAATTTTAGTCAACAAATAGTGTGACTCGCTTTCTGATGCTGTAGATGGACCCACACAGACACCTTAAAGACTCATACGCCCAAGTCTCGGGCTTGCTCCACGTCTCACGTGGACAGTGTAGATTTCTACTGAAGAGCTGCTGCTGTAATCATAAAGGCTGCCCTGTGCTTATCTTAAACACACTCAGTACTGTATGTCTTTTACGCTTCTACACCCTGTCCCCTCTGGCTGGTTCATTAGGGATCTAAATCTATATCTGAATTTCTGGAAAGCTGCTTTGTGACAAGGTCGATTGTTAAAAGTGCAATGCAAATCGAATTGCAAATGGAGATAGTTCCTGATCGCCTGGATCCTGGGAGTCCAATCATGGAATACCAGGTATTTTAGGAACTAGAATACAATGCATGTATGGAAACATATGCTAGCTCTGAACGGGTGTCCAAATTTATCTGCAAAGTGACTGCGTGGTTACAGCCGAGAAGCAGCTACATCTAAAAGTCAATTGAAGCCCAAGGGGAACGGATTAAACTGGTGGCTCTTGATTGGTTTGAATGAATACCCGTTTCCACACAGGTTGATTGAGAATGAGATTATACATCGCTGCTCTGGATTATTTGGATATGGTTGGTTAAGCTTGGAATGGAGCCATTTTAAGGACTGACCGTGGGTCACTGAGAACATCTGATTTTATGGTCCAAGGAACTGCATATAGGTTTAGGGCAAGGGTTCTTAATCCAGACGTATGGGTGGTGGTGTCCAGTTATATCCACAAAAGGCTTGTACGGCTGCAGTTCCAACCAATCAATAGCCATGCTAGTTTAATCAGTTCATCTTGGCCTTTAATCGACTATAAGATGTGGCTCCTGCTTGGATGGACGGAAAGCCGGCAGCCGCACTGCCCCATTATGGATTAGATTGGACACCACTGCCAATTAAACTCAAAGCAAGTACACAATTTCATAAATGTATTGTCTCCCAATTCCAGACTCTCAGGATTCCAGGTATTCCACATTTTCCACTGAAGCATGAAGACAAATGTGAACTGGCATTAGGTCCCCAAAATTGGATCTGTAACCAGACCTTAAAACACCTCAGAATGGCCCAATTACCCATTATTGCAGAACAAATATTCCACGGGGTGAAGTTGGAACTGATCCAACTCCTCTTACCTGGGCGGAGCTGGACAGAGTTGAGTCAAATGTCCAGAGTTTGTTTCAGACAGGATAAATGTGTTTAAAAGATTGTTTTGTATAGTACAGTGTTATGTGGGTTAAGGGTTAAGAGTTAGAGGTTATAGAAGGTATAGAAGGAGTTGGATCAGATCCAGCTCCACCCCCTGCAATTTTGGTTCTACAGCAAAGACTGTCTTGAATGGTCTGGTGTTGAAGCCACAGTGAGTCTGAAAGTTAACCTGACTCTTGCCAAGTGTTGCAACACTGCCCCCTAGGGTCACACAATTTAAATTACACACAGTGTAAAGTGTTTTTTTCCCCCTCCCTCATTACACATTGCCAAGCAGTTTCTGTTACACCTAAAATATTGATTTTTAACCCCCCCTAATCTATGGGGAATCCAGTAACTGCACATTTCTGATGGCCAGACATGAGAGACGTTGGCTGAATTCTCCCCTGTGGTTAACTACGCATTTTACAGTTAGTGGCATAAGGCATCACATGACATGCAAGTAGCTAAACATAAATAATTAAATAACTGGAATGTAAAAAAAATAAAAATAAATAAATAAATAAATAAATAAATAAATAAATAAATAAATAAATAATAATAATAATAATAATAATAATAATAATAATAATAAACCTTCACAAGAAAAATGTTTGTCATTAATATTCACTGTAAAACAAACAACAAAAAAAACCCATGACTTTCACCCTACAAATCTTTCCTCCCCAATGAAGCAAGAGAAGTTCATTTGAAGACTCTACACAATAAACCCAACCAATAAGTAAAGAAAATAGCTAAACTAAAAATAAATGAATAAAAATACATTTTAGCAGCAGCTTTTTGTCCAGTGGAGACTGAATCAGCACAGCAGCTTTGTATTCTTTGTCCCGTTGTCTCCACCTTCTGGTAGGACATGCTGATTTAATTCACCAGGACATCAAATAAAAAGGTTAAAGTTATGTAATGTGATATGGCATAATAATTCTCATGTAAAGAATTGGTTATTGTCAATATTATTATTTTAATGGGTGAATATTTGTTAGACTGGCATCCATCTCTCTCTCTCTCTCTCATGTATATATATATTATATATATATATATATATATATATATATATATATATATATATATATATATATATATATATATATATATATATATATATACACATGTGAAAAAGTGTTTGCCCCTTCCTTCATTTCCTGTCGTTTGCATGTTTGTTTAACTAAACGTGTTTCGGAACATCAAACCAATTTAAACAATAGTCAAGGACAACACAAGTAAACACAAAATGCAATTTGTAAATGAAGGTGTTTATTATTAAAGGTGAAAAAAATCCAAACCATCATCGCCCTCTGTGAAAAATGATTGCCCCCTAAACCTAATAACTGGTTGGGCCACCCTTAGCAGCAACAACTGCAACCAAGCGTTTGCGATAACGTGCAATGAGGCTTTTACAGCGTCCTGAAGGAATTTTGGCCCACTCATCTTTGCAGAATTGTCCTAATTCAGTCACATTAGAGGGTTTTCGAGCATGAACGGCCTTTTTAAGGTCATACCACAACATCTCAATAGGATTCAGGTCAGGACTTTGGCTAGGCCACCCAAAGTCTTCATTTTGTTTTTCTTCAGCCATTCGGTGGTGGACTTGCTGGTGTGTTTAGGATCATTGTCCTGCTGCAGAACCCAAGTTCGTTTCAGCTTGTACTACGAACAGATGGTCGGACATTCTCCTTCCGGATCTCTTGGTAGACAGCAGAATTCATAGTTCCTTTTATCACGGCAAGTCTTCCAGGTCCTGAAGCAGCAAAACAGCCCCAGACCATCACACTACCACCACCATATTTTACTGTTGGTATAATGTTCTTTTTATGAAATGCAGTGTTCCTTCTACACCAGATATACTTGGACACACACCTTCCAAAGAGTTCCACTTTTGTCTCATCGGTCCACAGAATGTTGTCCCAAAAGTCTTGGGGATCATCAAGATGTGTTGTGGAGAAATTGAGACGAGCTTTGATGTTCTTTTTGCTCAGCAGTGGTTTTCTCCTTGGAACTCTGCCATGCAGGCCATTTTTGCCCAGTCTTTTCCTGATGGTGGAGGCATGAACGCTGACCTTAACTGAGGCAAGTGAGGCCTGCAGTTCTTTGGATGTTGTTGTGGGGTCTTTTGTGACCTCTTGGATGAGTCGTTGCTGCGCTCTTGGGGTAATTTTGGGCGGCCGGCCACTCCTGGGAAGGTTCACCACTGTTCCATGTCTTCGCCATTTGTGGATAATGGCTCTCACTGTGGTTCGCTGGATTCCCAAAGCTTTGGAAATGGCTTTATAACCCTTTCCAGACTGATAGATCTCAATTACTTTCTTTCTCAATTGTTCCTGAATTTCTTTGGGTCTCGGCATGATGTGTTGCTTTTAAGGATCTTCTGGTGGACCTTACTGTGTCAAGCAGCTCCTATTTAAGTGATGCCTTGATTGTGAACAGGTGTGGAAATAATCAGGCCTGGGTGTGGCTAGAGAAATTGAACTCAGGTGTGGACAACCACAGTTATAGTATGTTTTAACAAGGGGGGCAATCACTTTTTCACACAGGGCCATGATGGTTTGGATTTTTTTTCACCTTTAATAATAAACACCTTCATTTACAAATTGCATTTTGTGTTTACTTGTGTTGTCCTTGACTATTGTTTAAATTGGTTTGATGTTCCGAAACACTTAAGTGTGACAAACATGCAAAGGAACAGGAAATGAGGAAGGGGGCAAACACTTTTTCACACCACTGTATATATATATATATATATATTAGTCATTCATTTTCAGAACTATTCTTTATTTAAAACCCTCATTTTTAATAAATAAATAAATAGCTTTCAAAGGCACATTACAGGTACACCAGAGGCCCAATCATGTGCCAGATAAGTAAAAGAAACATACTAAAATGGTATGAACTTTTGTTTATTTGCAACTGCACTAATTAATTAATTAATTATAGAGGGTCACGTGGTCAGGAGCTAACCATCCACGTCATGGCCGGTGAGTGAGTTTCAGAGGTAATGGGTAAACCCCGGTTAAATCCCGCGATGGGGAGGGCATGTGATGTGCACTCTTACCAATTCCACCAGCTTCTTCCGGATGGCGTTTACTTTAGCCCTGATGCTCTCGTGCGCCTCCGGGTCTCCGGCTTTGTCCAGTCCCAGCAGGTGGTGTAAGGAGAAGCCGTGCTCGCCGCTCTCCTCTGTAAGGAGACGGTTATGGTTTAGCATTAGGTCGTGCAACTTTTCAGCCTCACGCTGCTCACCGAACGGGGACTCGGCGGTAGAGAGGAGAGACGCACCTTGCGCGGAGTGGTCCACGGTGCACACGGCCTGTCCGCGGGTGAGCGAGTGGAGCGGCTGCGGGTCGTCGGCTTTCGGCGTGCAGCGCAGTCCCGTGCCGCAGTGCGCCGTGTAGACCCCGCACAGGGCGCCCTCGGGCAGCGCGCAGGTCACGCAGCAGCCGCAGCCCGGCTCTTTCATCAGCTCCCTGCAGCCGGATGGAGCGGCCGGGCATGCGCTCAGCTGCTCCGGGGTACACGGTGCGCACCGGATCGGCACCAGCTCCGGAACGGGCGACTGTTCTGCTGGAGCAGGGATGAGGATCAGGATGAATCCGAGCGTGGGAATCAGCAGCAATCCGCGCATTGCGTAAACACCGCGACAAAACAGAGCGCGCGCGCTGAGGTGAATTTCCCGTTCTTACACTTTTTTTTTTTGACTTGGCATGACGGTCGGAGCGCGCGGCCTTTATACCGTACCGTGACCTCACCAGGGGTTAATGTTTGACACACGTGCCCCTTGTAGGAATTGCTCGCAAATGTTTGTTTGCGCCCAAACAGTGCGGGCGGATTTGCGTAGACACTCATCCCCCGCGTGTTTGAACCGAGGGTTAATATCCATGTCCCTCATCTCCAGGACTCACTGTCTTCCTGCCGTGGCCTTGGAAGCTTGTATTTACTGTTCCACAGCCAGGACTGGTTTCAAGCCCAAGCCTGGCACACCGAGGGCAATTCAAATGGATCAAACATTGGCTTCTGTTCTAAACGTTACATTTAGCCAGAATACTTCCACTTCCGGAAATGACTGCCCTTTTCCTTGTTGCAGGAGTGGTACGATCATGGGTGCATCTTATCGACCTTGGTATATTATGCATCTTTTACAAATTATAATAATTTCAGGTCATTAGACCTGAAGATACCCATGTACCTTTAAAGCGTCCATTCACTTTCCTAGGTCAAAACATGCACAGTAAAACACGTCCATTTAATGATCTCGATATTTATTTATTTTTTTTAAAAAGTACAGCTTAATACCTTTTATTTCTAAAAGTATTGCGCTAGTTCGATGCGTTAGCGTTTCTACGGTAACAGCTCACGCACAGGTACGTGTACGGCGGACGCTCCGCGTAATCTAAATTAAAACGTGTAGGTGGTTTTCTTGTTAAACACGTTTTGGAGTGTCGAAATAAGGAGATTTGCGGAAGGAGTCTCCAGTACCAGTCAGAGGTGAGGTCACTTTTCCAGTGTACTTTTTCTAGTTTCAAAGAGAACGAAAGGAACGGACTGGTTTCGCAGACGTCCTGGGGAATGGGGTAGCCCAGCAGAGAAGATGTTGGACTTCTGATCAGAAGGTTGTGTGTTCAAATCCCCACTCTGCCCTCAACTCAGTGCACGGCCCTCAACTCAGCCCGCAAGGCTCAGTTGTATAAATAAGTCACTCTGGATAAGGAGCTCTGCCGAATGCTGTAATGTGACGATAAAAAGTGTGACAATTCTGTAATTTAATAATAATATTTGGCAACCTGCTAGAATAAAAACGCATCAGGAAGAAAGTCATTGGAAAATATTGAAAAATCACACCATCCCGGTGTTGATTATTTTCCTAGAAGTGTTTTAATCCTCGGTTACTAAATGTGCTATTATCCAGAGATTACGGTTACAGAATTTTCCAAACGTTTCTTCATTGTTGTTTTTTTTTCTCCCCTCTTAAAACAAACAGTCACGGTGATCGGCTCCGTCAGATGTCAGACCTTCTCTCTTTCATCTGTGACACGGGTCACAAAAACAAGGTTATCGGTGTATTGAGTAACAGGACAGATTCTTCAAAAGGTTTGCCTCCATCACAACATGTTTGTCCTAGAGGGTAATTACGAGCTGCCTGGTGTAGTATTAAAACAAAAACACTGACGCTTTAACAGCGTTACGTCAGTTACAATAAAAAAAAAAAAGTAATAACCTCCTGCGCAAACACACACACACAGACGCTTTAAAATCGTTCGAAACGTTGCCACGTCGGTGAACTCGAATCGAGCTAAGGTGCTCCGAGAGCACCTACAGACACTCATGTCTGTCCTTCTCCCTGTAAGACGTCTTTGTGACTTAGTGCGCGTGCGAAAATTTCCATCGCCTTAACAGGCTACAGACGCCGAGCCAATGATTAACAAAAGCGCCCCCGTGTCGCAGGACAGGGTTGTGCAAGAAGAAAGGAAAACAGTCCATCAACAGGGATGATGTCGGAAAAACAAGACCGAATCATCCTGTTCTGTCAGGCTTATGTAAGCGCAGCCGGTTAGAACCGGCTGGTGCTCGAGGTGGATTTGTATCTCTGCTGTAGGAGGAAAGAATAACGGTGACAGTTTATTTGGGTTCACGTGTAGTTTTACAGTGGTGTGTTGAAAATAACGGGATTTTAACAACAATAATAATAATAATCCCCAGCTTTAAAGCATCCCCAGTCTTCAGTGAACCTGCCCGATCTCTGTATAATACTGTGAGACTACTGTATTTTTCACTCCACGGTCAGCTTGTGCTTGCTGGCTTCTTCAATGTCAAACATCAGATCGATGAGCCACCGAGGTGCAGGAAGGTCGTCCTGTACACCAACACACACACACAGTAAATAAATAAATAAAGAAAGAAAGTTGCTGTTTATCGCGTTTGATTTGTGGTTCAGCCCTTGACCCAGATGATCACGATCCATTTACCAGTGCCAAGTGAAAGCAACACCGATCAATAAAAGCTTAAAGTTTCAACAAGGCAAGTATTTTGCAAGTAAAGTTACTTGTTTTTTTTTTTGGACTTGATCTGGGTCAATCCTGTGTTTGTTCATGTACTAAAGAGCCCCATGTGCTGTGGAGTAATGACTGGATGTCTGTTAGACCACTAAATACAGTGTATTCTATAAACAGTGGCACCTCTGGGAAAGGGTGGGAGGGGCATGAACCCCTGGCCACCCCACAGGCCGTTCTGAAATATGGGGTGACCAATATTTTTATATTTAAAAAAAATAATAATACTTTTGATGTTTGTTTTTAAACGAGGGAATGAGACACACTATGGTGTGGCTTTATAGGGAAATAATCGACGACAGGTTGGTGTGATGAAGCGGCGTTATTGCCATGGACACTGGCGAACTCAAATCTGATCGTTCTGCATTATCGAAGGCGTATATTCTTATTTAAACAAAAGAAACCGTCACTGATACGGTGGAAGGAGTCTCCAGTGCCAGCGCTTTGTAACGATAAGAACATTTTTTCGCACACCATCCTCAACAATAAATGTAACTATAAATGGATAAAAATAAAAATGCGTGACTGACGTGTTGTTCATTAGTACTGCAAGTTTGAAAGTGATCGTTGACAGATTGCTGGAGGAACACACCCACTGGATTATTTGGCTAGAACAAAAACAGGTTACACATAAAATGAAAAGATTGTCCGGTTTTGTATTATTACTCACATGTTCGGGAGCTGGGTGTGTACGCCGTCTCCGTCTCCGTCTGCAAGATGGAGCTTTTCCACCGGTCCTCTTTGTTGAGGTTGTCTTTTATGGGAAATATAAATAATACACTACCTTGGGTTACTCCCACTTTGTTTACATCCATCAAAGGAAATGGACCACCACTGAGCTTCATGACTTGGGTGGTGTTTGGTTCGGAGTACAGCAGTGTCACCGACATGGTGGTGTGTATGGTGCAGTGTTGTTCGGGATTGAACTTCGGACTTCAACCCGACTTTACAACTTTGGGATTAAACGGTAAAGTAGAATGCTCCTCAGACCTCCTCGTCTGACATCAGTTCCTGATCTCATTAATGCTCTTGTGGTTGAATTCACACGAATCTGCACAGCCACACTCCAAAATCTAGTGGAAAGCCTTCCCAGAAGAATGGTGACAACCACAGTGTATTTAGCCCATATTAGTGCTGTGGTCAGGAACTGATACAGGATAATGCCCTTGTACCAGCACTAAACTCTTCTACTGCAACATCCGAGTCCTTGCTGTGGTTCACCACCCAAATCATATCTGCTCAGTGATGGATCCAGAGTGTAGAGAAATGATGAAACCGTTTGGCATCAAAATGTTTAAAGTCTTTGCTGCATCTTCCAGTAAAGCTTTCTCTAGCTTCCTTTCCACTGATTCTCCAGAACTGTCTACCCTACATGCATCCCCAAACCCTGGGAAAGTGATAATCAGAATAAAATTGCATGAACTTCATGAGCTGGTAAACCCAGATCACTTATATGGAAGGTTTTTCCAGATTAAAATGACCAGCGTATGATCAAAACCACTATATACAAACCAGTAAACAGAACCTGGTCTTACCTTTTGTGAAGTTCTGAGAAGTCGTTCTCCAGCACGCATGTTTGGGCCTGTAGTGGGGAAAAATGATACACGTGGTGCACTCGAGGAAGGAGAACTTCGCGCTGAGGAGGACCTTCTCCGAGTACTTCCTGGAGTTGATGAGCTCATTCTTCTCAAGCTCTGTGGTGTTGAGGAGTTTCTTCTGTTTGGGCTTGTAGCTGCCGAAGAGCCTCTCTTAGACACTGTGTGTGTCGAGGAGCTACTTCTTCTGGAGTTTCTCAGTCTTGATGAGCCCAAGCTCGTACTCGGTTCATCATGTGGTTGTCTCTGGTCCTTCGCGGCCACAGAGGCTAAACCTGTGCTAGGGTTACTGTCACCACGCTTCTCATGCGAGACCGGTTCTTTCTCCGTGTAAGCCATCGTGGCCTTGTAACTCTCCGAGTCAGTCTCATGTCTTGACTTTCTGATGCCTAATGAAACACATTGGAGTTCCATCAGTTCTACATCTCTTGAATATGAACTAGTTGAACTTGGAGGACCAAGCCCAAAAATATTAAATACATAAATCTTTCAATATACCATTTAATAAACTGCTATAAATAAGTATATAAACAATTCACTGTAATGTAATACATACTGAAAAGCAGTTCACCAGGACCAGACCTAATACTCACTACTGATTTACCTCACACGTCCAGTAGAGTGTCCCCACTGCAGTGGATACTCATTCAGTAACGCTACGAGTATGGTTCTCGTATGGATATTAGCAAGATTATTTTCAGAATTAATGGTGATATAGGGTTCTCTTTTGTCCATGTTTGTCAGTTTCTAGATGCAGGACATTTAAAAAAAAAAAAAAAAAAAAAAAAAAAAGTGCCTTAGTTTGTAAGACTGTCCAATCAGAATAGTCTCAGCATGCAGGACTGCTGTCCAATCAGATCAACTCATCCTACAAGAAACCCGCCTCACCAGTACATCCTTCAATAATAATTAAATAAGTGGTTCAATAACTCTTTAAGGCATTAGTTGATTGATTGCTTGGGCTTTTTAAAATAAATATATATATAATTCCTGTCTTAACTGGATTATATATTGAAAGAACTGATTCATTTCATCATTTGTATTATATACTGATTAATTTAACGAGGGATGATTTTTTTTAGAATTTGGCATGCTCCGTCCTGCACACAGCCCAAGGACAGACAGACAGACAGACAGACAGACAGACAGACAGACAGACAGACAGACAGACAGATAGATAGGAGCATGAACCGGTAACCCAACCATGTCGCGAAGGTTCATCTGACTCCTTCCGGCCTCCTCCTTCAAGTTCCTGCAGGAGTTCCTCAGACTCATTTTCCTCGATGGTGTGCAGGAAGTGCATATTGCTGGAGAAGAAAAGGCTCAAGGTAGAGGTTAGAGGTCAGGTAGAGTTCTTCCTTTGTGTGGTCATTAAAGACCTCGTTCCTTTAAGTCTACAGTCTATAAATGTGGTATTCATGAAAACGCAGTTTTTTGGGGAAAGCGTTCATATCCTAGGAAACATTTACAAGATAAGGGTAGTGATGGCTTAGTGGTTACAGCTCTGGCTCAAGCCCCTGTAGATCAGCTTAAATATATAAAAATAAATAAAAAAAGATCAATTACTGTAATTGTATATACACACTGCTGTACACAAATTTAATATATTATAGATATGAATAATTAAATATTAGAGCTGCAACCAAGTTATTTTCATAAATGATTAGTGAAGAAGCTTTTTAAAACTTTCCCTCAGACCCCCTGCAATTATACTACTGACCACTAGGGGTCCGCAGACTAAATAAAACTGAACTTATATACATTTTTTTCTTTTTTAGATATCTAATATATTTAAAACACACACACACACACACACGTTAATGCACTCAGCTTTTTATAGGCATCTATTGATAATTTGATATAAAAATGGTAAGGAAATGCCACACAAACAGATAATTAGGGTACTGTATATGTAGCTTATCCGTCAATGTGCAGAGTTAAAATGGTGTTAAATAAAGACAAAGTAAAGCATTTTTTTTCTAGTTTTCAATTGTCGACTCAATGCAGCTCCAGGGGTTTGTGAACGAGTGTTGTACATGTAGTGGAGTTACAGGACTCACGGTACAACAGGTCAAACGATGGCGTCATGTGGAAACTCCACAGGTTGTTTTTTCCCCCACTTCAATGTCTCTATATTACCCAACCACTGATGGAACCATGTGCCCATGTGTAACCCCAGCAGTTGCTCAAACAGGAACAAACACAAATCCTTGAAACATCCCTGGTGACCTTCCTATTGACGTAAATATTTACCCAAGCGGCTCGCTGAGGAATGCTTGCGGTGAACTGTGCTCATAAACAATAGATCACCGCCAGATTGTTGCTCAACAGACCATAAACACAATGTCCACTTACCTCCATACAGCGTCTCAGAGATCAGCACTCTAGCCTGCACAGTGCACTTTCTAATGTGGCTTTGAGTAATTGGTTGATTGGGTTAATTGGAGCCATCTGTCATGATAATCAGAGATGGCAGCTGAAAGCTGTTTGGACACACTCTCGTTAGCGTTCTGCAGTGTTCAAACCCTGAAACGTTCAACCCTGATGGAGCATCATGGAGCTTTAACATGAACGCTTACGTATATACACCAATCAGGAGCTTTTTTCTGCTGTTTGCGTATAATTATAACGAGTCTTTATTGATCACGTATACATTACAGCACAGTGAGATTCTTTTATTCGCATAAACCAGCATGTTAGGAAGTTGGGGTCAGAGCACAGGGTCAGCCATGCTACAGCGCCCCCTAGTTGCATGTTCAACATCACATGAACTCAATGCAAAAACAACCCAATCTGCAAGACCTAAGATGAAGCCTAATGTATCCAAATCAATAAATTAATCTGTCTGATTTTTTTAAACAATGTATATATGAGTATGTATTTGTTTAGAATTTGAGATGATAGATCCGCATGAACATAGTATCAGTGCCGCTGCTGCCCCCAGTGGCGTCACGATTGCATTACATTCTACCCAGGAATCGACGCTATGATGCGCTCTGACATTATAACACATTTCTGTTGTATATTAAGTCGAAGATGCGTCGAATATAAAAATGACTGCTGATCATTTTTCATAATCAATAAAGTCAGCTAATCTTCGCAGGACTAATTTGAACCCTTCCGATGTGAACGACTACGGGCTTATCGACGAACGCTCATTTTTTCCGGAACAAGTCTTGCAATCTCTGACTCAGAACTCAGATTCTCAGCATCATCGAAGCTTGACACTTAACAGATGTGTAATTGTTGATTATGGTGAAATTTTCCGTAAGGAGAAGTTTATGTAACATTTTTACGGAAGGAGTCGTTACCTTTATGATCAGTGACTGTGTTTATATTTTGTGATCGTCGTTCAAGAGTCCCTTGTTTGTCCTGAGCAGTTAAACCGTCCACTGTTCTTCAGAAAAATCCTCCAGGTCCTGCACATTCTTTACTTTTCCAGCATCTTCTACATATTTCAATCCTTTCCAACTATTATAAAAAGGTGCACACATTCACTGACGCCCAAGAAGGCAACATGATGCATTAAGAGCCAGGGGGGTGTATACTTTTGAACAGGATCATCGGTGTTATTTTGTCTTCTGGGAAGCATGTAAATATCCTTACGTAGCTTCTGATGGGTGTTAAAAAATAATAATTTACCTCATCCTGTTCAAATGTTTGCACCCCCCTGACTCTTGAGCATCAGTGAACGTTTTTGTAATAGTCGTGTGCGAGTCCCTCAGTCGTCCTCAGAGTGAAGAGATGGATCTTGACATCACATAGCGACTGTTGGACTATATGTAAACATCTGTTATATGGAATAATAATAATGTCCTAAAGCATGCAGCATTGTGAGCTTCCGTTCATGACCTTTCCTGCCATCTATCTCTCATTCTCGACTACATACACTACACACGTTAATATATATTCATGAAGCAAATCAAGTGGGTCACCGAGACACAATGACGTCTCACCTGTCACACATCCATCACAGTTAAAATTAATGTACTCGTTCTGATCCTGCACCAAGAAAAGATCTGACACCATGTCCTCAGTGGATAAAGATTTTTACTTCAATGCCGTAATTCATTACAAAATCTTCTACTGCCCAGCTTTGTAGAGAAGACGCTTCACACACCACTGCGTTTACAAACGGTACATGTGCATTTCAAAGAGCGTTAGCTTCAAGGCAAATATTTCATTCACTATAGCTTTGTAAAATAAGGCAGAAAACATTTTTATCCATGTGGTCCAGTCAGAGACGAGATCGAACGCTTCGTGGCCGGTTCAGTAAGTCCATGTTCAGTCAACCAAATCAAGCCGAACGGAACGTGTTAAACGTGTTTGTCAGAAGAAGAAGAAGAAAAAAAAAAAGATACCAGAAATATCATTATTGATTCAGTAGAGAACAGAAAAGATACACAGAGGTCATGCAAATCAACAGCGGTCAGGATGGAGTTCTTCAGTCTGCTCTTCAGCCCTGTAATCATCATGGACGTGTCCGAGACCAGCGCAGATTTATATCAGTCCTATTAAACCAGAGCTTTAACATGGCAAAGCAACAAGTGATAACAGAACTGCATCACATAATGATCATTATACCGGTTCTCCATTCTTATTGGTCAGGAGGAGCTTATTACGTGTCCATAATCACTGGTTTACGTGAATTCTACCACATTATCATTAGAACTTAAACAGGTTAATAATAAACTGATTCGATTGAAACCGTCTACATTGTCGATATGTCGAAGGATTCTGTAAGGAGATGTTTATTTGACATTATCGGAAGGAGTCTCCAGTGTCAGTGCTTAACTGGAGTCCTTGTAGTCGTAGACACTTCAGGGTTCTTCAGAGAAAAACACTAGACGCCGGTGATGGAACGACTGTTTATAGTGGTTATAATGTAAACGAGAACAGGAACGGACTTGTTTCACAGACGGTTCCACAACATGCGTAACTATAAACGGATAAAACGTACCCGGTGTCTTTCTTGAACAAATTGAGAAGCGTTGCCAAATGATTGTGGTATGAGAGGAATAAAACACTTTGGGGGCGTGTGGATGTTTCTAGACAGTGTATAATGTAAACGCGTATGAGTGGCGGTTAAACGAAAGGTTCAATAATAACCGTTATTCGATGCATTTCCGTTATCATTAAGCAGTTGATTTTTTTTTTTTTACATTTAGCATGCCGTACCTCAAACAGAAAAAACACTGTAATGTCTGTTGTTAAACCAGCAACGAAGAGAGGACGTTTAAGTGGAGATTAGATGTACATTCATGCTGGGAAAAAGAAATAAATTCCATCTTGCTCGTGAGCGAAAAATGAATCAAAGCGGCAGGAATTAAAGGGATTCGAACGACTACACTGTCTTCATGCTGAAAAGGTCCATTTTGTTGCCCTGTTTCTTAATTACAGGCTTATTTATTTATTTATTTATTTATTTGTGTGTTCATATGTGTATATGTTTGTCTAATACTCAAGGTACAATTACGTAATTTAGGTGGTACATATAAAAGAAAAACGCAAATAAACGAATATATATATATATATCTTCGGTAATTCGGACCAGATTATCTACATCCTTGTTAAATACTTATACACACTTCAAATACTCAGCGATTTTCCACTTCTACCAGAGAATCTTGCCAAATTCCCCAAAATGCACATACTGCAGCTTTAATGAACTAAAGTCGTAAAAGGTACAAAAAGCTCGACAAAATTACAACCGTTTATTCTATTAATACTGAAAAAAATTTGGCAAGAGGGAAGCTTATTGCAAGAATGATAAACAACTTAGAACATGTAGCTGTACAGCCTTACAGACCTGTTCTAGTATAGTACAGTACAGTACAGTACAGTATAGTACCGTATAGTGCAGTACAGTACAGTATAGTACAGTATAGTACAGTACAGTATAGTACCGTATAGTACAGTACAGTACAGTATAGTACAGTATAGTACAGTACAGTACAGTATAGTACCGTGTAGTGCAGTACAGTACAGTATAGTACCATATAGTACAGTATAGTACAGTATAGTACAGTACAGTACATTATAGTACCGTGTAGTGCAGTACAGTACAGTATAGTACCATATAGTACAGTATAGTACAGTATAGTATAGTACAGTACAGTACAGTATAGTACAGTACAGTACAGTACAGTATAGTACCATATAGTACAGTATAGTACAGTATAGTATAGTATAGTATAAAGTTAATGTACTAGTGAGGATTCATCTAAAAAGTTACTAATGTACATTCTCTGGCACTTATTTTGCAAGTTTACGTTAACGAGGATGTCGAAGGGTGCTTTCAGACCTATTATTTTATTCGTTAAACAAACCGAAAGGCAAAAACTATTAATAAAATGTTGCTTTAGGAATGTATAGGAATGAAAATGTGCTTTTTCATTTATTGGTAAGAAATACAGCGAAGCAAAAAAAAACAGGTAAACAACGCTTTACCTGTAGAGAGTGTGTAGAAATCTCAAAAATCAGCCAAGCACAGAGAGCATGGAATTATCCGATAATTGCTTGAATAACTCGATTAAAATAAAATGATTCTGTCACGTTCAGAGTTGACTTCCTCTTTCTGTCCGTCAGTCCAAATCTCCAGCATCTCCACATGGCATTCCTTAAGTTCTACAGCTCTGTCTTTTGGTTCAGTTCGCACCTCGCGGCTCAGGCTAGCAGAACGAATCTGTAACCAAGGTTGCCAGGGTCACTGTTTTTAAACCAAATTGATCTAGTCGTGGGAGAGAGGAGAAAGTCTGTGGGAGATTTCAAATAGTATGAGGCCTCCAGAATCTGGTTTTAAAGTAAATAATTGGAATTCATTCATTCATGTCATCAATTTCTGCTAACAGAGTGAACAAAGGGAAGGTGCGTGTGTGGACAGTGTTCAGGTGATGTACGGAACCATAACTGTTGTAAGATATAGTGCAATGGTTGGGAAATTATGGTATAGATAACGTCGATATTGCGCACTTTGGGATGGAAATTTCACTGAGACCTGGCAACCCTGACTGCAACTCAAAACACATGGCATCCCTGCTGAAAAAAAAAACCAATAGAAACCATTATATCAATTCTAATGGTTTCAACTACAAATATCATTGAAACCATTAACAAATGTAGTGTGTCTTGGGCCATATTCTATTAGGACATGGTTTCTATTGGTTTCCACGAGAAATAAACATGCCACCAATAGAACCCAATACATTAGCAGTAAAGACCCACAAGGACCATTATAGTTTCCATTAAAACCAATGCAATTCCCATTAAAGTCATTATAATTTCTCTTTTTTTTCCTCAACAGGGATGTTTGATTCACTTCATGCAGTCGAGTCAATTCAACTCAGTCGAGTCGACCTCGCTTTGTTCCACGTCCGAGTGTGATTACGATATGTCTAAAGAACCACACAGAGGCAAAGAACACACGAGGGTTCCGTTCGAACTGACTAAACCCTGCGGATGTGAAAGCATCCTGTGACATTATATAACTCTGCATGGGTGAGATACTCCTCTCAACATGAGGTCACTGCCTTCAGAGCGCGCTTCAACCATTCAACCTTTCCTAATCCACTTTCGTTTATTCATGACCATCACGAAAGCATGCCTTGAAGAACACAAGAGAAAAAACGGAGCCAAATTAGGTCAAATATTCAGAATATGCTAATCATCCTTGGTACTGATATTCCTTTTAGTGAATGGTGATTATTTATTAATGGATGAATGTGTTAATGCAATGACGAACCAAAGATTTTCCAATCATAACTTCATCCGTGGATCGGAGCACGTCCATCGGTAGCTATGAAGCTATGAACTCAGTAACGCTGAACGTGTCCTTGTAGTTGCATCTAAGTCCGTCCGGAACGTCTAATAGAAGTGCCCTGATAAGAAAGTTCCACAAACCTCACGTTAGAAAAGTCGTCGGTGCAGCAAGGCAAGTCGCATAACCTGAAAAATATCAAATGAAGTCGAGCAGTTTGGGTGCTGGTCACCCTCCCTGATTAATCAACGGCTACGCAAAGATCTGGAAATGACCAACAACAACGGAAAAAAAAATGAAGCCTATAAAGCCTATCGCTTAATTGATAAAATTGCTTTTAAAACGTTGTCTGTGCTATCTTCGTTATATCGCAAACACATGCATACACATACACGCTCACCTCCACTCAAACTCACTGAATAGCATACAAAAAGTACACAAATTTTATAGAACATCTAAGTATTTACATCAGATCAGGTAGTCTTGGCATATAATACATAAAAAAATCAGTCCTGATGTAAATATTGTAAATAATCGACTTTAAGCTTTACAAGTTCCATTTAAGAGTGCACAAAAAAATCACCCACTAAACAGGGTGCCTGTAATCCCCAGCCTCTGACTGGAAAAGACGAGTGTGCAGGTTGAAATCAAACAACGCCCAAAAGAAGAACGAAGTATTTCCGTAGCTAAAACCAAAGCAGATTATCAATCACTTAGAAAGGGAAGACAAAATTCCATCTTTCGGATCCTTCTTTCAACGTTTCCTTTCAAGGATCGAAAACGTATCGTCGTAGTTTGTAAAGCCTTCGGGGCCGAATGCCTCCTGCTCGTCTCGGCCCCTCCGCGTCTTTGAGTCCGAAGAAAATCCTGCGAAGATCACGGAGCACCCCTTTCTGATGCGCCGTACTGTCCCTCGTTCCCTTTTCAGCCCCTGTTCATCCTTAAACCTCTTCTTCCTCCTCTTCAGTGTCCTCCTCACCGTCCCCCTCGTGCACAATATAAGACGCAGGACGGCCATGTGCGGGGTTGTGGGCGGAGCTTTGTGCAGAGCCAACCCCGACCCTGGCAGCACGGCCCATGGCGTACGTGCTCCTGCGGCGCTCTGGTGGCCTCGGACCTGCGCCTTGAGACCGGCCCTCCAGGAAGTAGGTCACCATTTCTCCTTTACCCTTTACGCTGATGTTGCCGCGACAAACCAAGTCGTAGTCGCTCTGCAGCAGGCGGTGCACTTCCTCTGTTACCTATACAGAAGATACAAATAACACTATTACTGTATATAGAATCAACTACACGACATACACCATTATCTTGGTATTAGCATATCACCGAAAACGTCATAGCTAGTTTATATTAGAAACTGCTAGTTAAAGGAAAATAACAAATGGTGGGGTGGTGTGATGAAGCCAAGATACTGTTACCAACCCAAAATTGATTACACTCGCTCTTATGTGAACAAAATGGCTGCCGCATGCATCCTGAGGTCATTTGAGGCATTGTTTTAGCACAACCTTATCGCTAGGCATCCAGTATAAACAGTGGGGGCGCTGTACTATGAAACGAAAAAACATACTCGCGTCGTCGTTTTCACGACGAGGTTGATTTAACGGCATAACATACAGTACCATCTACGCTGGTGAGCAGCTATGATGTTTCCACCAGTTTCGCAAGATAATATAGTCCGTAAAGTAGCATCATTCACATCAGTCGCCATTTTCATTGTTGACAGGCAAAACTGGAAAAAGTAACAAAGGCAGATATTCCAGATATGGATGTGTCAGTCTGGGGGTGGAGGGTTGCTTGCCTCGCACCTTCAGGGATGGGGGGTTGAATCTCATCTCCACCCTTTGTGCGTGGAGTTTGCACGTTCTCCCCATACCTCGAGGGTTTCCCTATGGGATTCCTTCCCTAGTCTAAAAGCTGTAGGCTGATTGGTGTTTCCAAATTGTCTGGAGTTTGTGAATGTATGTGCGATGGTGCCCTGCGATGGGGTTGGCACCCCATCCAGGGTGTCCCCTGCGTTATGCCCAGAGTTCCCTGGGATAGTCTAGTAGGATAAGTGATATAGAACATGGATAGAACATTGAATACTCAGAGGTATGCAGACAACCAAACCTGGGATTCGTAGCTGCACTAGTGCCAGAGCTGTATCAAGAATTCAGTTCTACAGCTGGAATTCATGCTAAGTGAGGACTTTGCACAAAACTTTTAAAATGAAAATAAATTAAGGAAGAAAGGCGTGCGGACCTGGATCTTTCCCGGGACTCCCGTACTGTCCATACGACTGGCCACGTTCACCGTGTTGCCCCAGATATCATACTGAGGCCTACGAGCCCCGATAACACCGGCCACGACTGGACCTACATTTATACCTGTGAGACAAAAAACAAATACCATGACAGGAATTTTCCACCGTCTGTTTTCAGAGGAATCTTACAGTCGATGAGTGCCCCGTGTCTTATACATGCATGGTTACAGCTTACCTACTCTCAGGATAAAATCGTTGTAAGACTGGTAGTTGATTTCATCAAGGACGTCGAACATTTCGATGGCGAAGTCTGCTATTGTGCTCAGGTGAGCTAAAATGGACTTTTTAACCTGGAACATGAGAGTCAAAAATGAACACACCCGTTAAGGTGAGTGCTAGTGACCAAATCCCTGGACTGTCAGAGAGCCAGGAACCTGTTTCTGCTCAACTAGATGTTTAGACTGAGTTCTACCTTGTTGCTTTGACTATATGGCGTCTTACCTAACCGGAGAAGTAAGTAGAAGCGCTCACCTTGCTGTCTGCAGTGGGAACCAAACCCACCGCTGCCATGTACGTGCTGCCGATGGTTTTGATCTTCTCGATGTCTTTGTAGCATTCCTTGTCCATGAGCTGGGAAATGCACAGGAAGCAGGATACATTAAGAACACACGATGTACAGGACTTGCGAGTGGCTGACGGGAGAGACGGAAACTGACCTCGTCGAAATCGGCGATGATCTCGTTGAGGAGACGCAGGCACTCCACGCCCATGTTGTTTCCATCCAGCTCGATGTAGAAGTCATTGAAGTTGGGAATGGAGGCGAAGAGCACGCTGACCTGGGAGTAGGACTGGTAATACAGATCCTATGAATAAATACATTATTAAGTATGCAAGTAAGGAAATTAATAAATAAACTCAAGAAAACACTGTCGTGTGCAAAAGTTTTGGCACCCATCACCTACTATACATGTTTTGTTGATTTTCGAAGTTTTCTTTTGTTTTTGTTTTTAGCAAATGTTAATACGCAGTTACATTATATTTGATTACCTTTAAGAAAAAAAAAAACAGAAAATAACAATGAATTGCGGCATATGTAAAAGTTTGCACGCCCTACTAAGTCAGTACAAATATCTCAACCCAGATGGAACCATCTACTAGAAATGTTAAAGTTTTGCCTTTGTTATATCTCCCAGGTGGATCACGTGAATTTGTCAAACCTTGTTGTCTCTCACCATGTTCCTGGGGTTGGACATTAAGAAGTGCTGAGCCACGTGAACCGGGAGCAGATTGAAGAGAATCCTCCTATTGTCCAGCTTCACCTTCTCCATACCGTCCCGCTCCTCCTCAGCCTGGACACACAAAATGTCTCCATTTCATAAAAGTAGCATTCAAATGAAACAGACCGATCACCTCACTAACATCACACGCATCACACAATCGCTTTATGCCACCAGGAAATCCAGTGCAAATGTTAAATCTCAAAGCACAAAAAAAAATGAAGGTTTAAGCATCAAGTATGAAGGACTCTTCAACTGCACCGATTTGACTATACTGTAGGGATACAGACAGTTATATATGTATATTTAAAAAACGAATGAATGCAATTAATAAGTTGTTAAAGTATTTATTAAGTATTAATATTTGCCATTTCAGTTGTTTCATATAGTTATTAATGAACATGTATTATTTCACTAGTCTAGTTTTAGGCTCATCACGGCCACATCGCTTGCTTTTTCCTCAGCAATATACAGCACGCATTAAATAATCTTAAAACTGCACTAAAACTCCATTCTTTCATGTTTTTCTGTGTGACTCACCGTTAAGACGTGATATTTTTGCATTTAAAAACGTTCTTCATTCTGTTTACTTGCTGTCTAATGAATATGTTTACAGGGACTCGCATCAAAACATACTAATTAATATCTGAGGCATTTTTTATATATATATATATATATGACTCGAATTTCTT
>CM022756.1:6723664-6728664 GCA_012411365.1 Ameiurus melas
ATGTCCGTCTCTCTGTCTGTCCTGCATTTGCCAGAATCTTTGTCTTCCAGCAGGAATGTCTTGCTGTGTTTCTTCATTATTTCTAGGTAAACCTCCTTCCTCATGATGATATCTATTTTCTGAAGTGCATCATTAGCATTATGCTTTAGTGCTCTTCACATTAAATGCCCCACCCTTTTTCCTCCACACAAAGCACCAATCAATATCATCTGACCAGAGAACACTCCTTCAACAATGCTGCTGATCACATGTGGTCTGCAGTCTGGATTTTTGAAGCCAGTCTTCGTGTAGACTGTTGCTTCTCCCCTGCATGGCAGCCTTTCAGGCCATGGCGATGTAGGACCCTCATAATGGTGGACGTACATACTGTACTTCTGTTTTCTTGGGTTTCAGTTGAACCTTTTCGAGTTGCCATTTTGAACTGTGAACAATTTTTATTCAATTATACAGTTTATTTGTCATTTTTATGAACAGTGTTAATAATTCTAGAGGTCACCCACCATCCATCCATCTATTCATACATCCATACATCCATACATCCATCCATCCATCCATCCATCCATCCATTTATGTATCCATCCATCCATACATCCATCCATCCATACATCCATCCATCCATCCATTCATACATCCATGCATCCATACATACATCCATCCATCCATACATCTATACATCCATACATCCATCCATACATCTATACATCCATACATCCATCCATCCAGGCATCCATTTATGCATCCATTCATCCATACATCCATCCATCCATACATCCATCCATCCATCCATACATCCATTCATACATCCATGCATCCACCCATACATCTATCCATCCATCCATACATCCATACATGCATCCATCCATACATCTATCCATCCATGCATGCATCCATCCATGCATCTATCCATACATCCATCCATACATCTGTCCATCCATCCATGCATCCATGCATCCATCCATACATCTATCCATCCATCCATGCATCCATCCATGCATCTATCCATCCATTTATGCATCCATCCATCCATCCATACATACATCCATCCATGCATCCATCCATCCATACATCCATGCATCCGCATCCACCCATACATCTATCCACCCATACATCTATCCACCCATACACTATCCATCCATCCATACATCCATACATCCATACATCCATACATGCATCCATCCATACATCTATCCATCCATCCATGCATCCATCCATGCATCCATCCATGCATCCATATATTTCCATCCATCCATGCATCCATGCGCATCTATCCATCCATCCATACATCCATCAATGCATCCATCCATACATCTGTCCATCCATCCATGCATCCACCCATACATCTATCCACCCATACATCTATCCATCCATCCATACATCCATCCATGCATCCATCCATGCATCCATCCATGCATCCATCCATCCATCCATCCATCCATCCATCCATCCATACATCTATACATCCATCCATACATCCATCCATCCATCCATTTATGCATCCATCCATCCATACATCCATACATCCATCCATGCATCCATCTATACATCTATACATTCATCCATGCATCCATCCATACATCTATACATCCATCCATACATCCATCCATGCATCCATCCATCCATTTATGCATCCATACATCCATACATCCATCCATACATCCACCCATACATCTATCTATCTATCTATCTATCTATCTATCTATCTATCTATCTATCTATCTATCTATCTATCTATCTATCTATCTATCTATCTATCTATCTATCTATCCATCTATCCATCCTTTCTGTCTCTGCATCTCTCCCTCAGTGTTGTGTAAGAGGCCGCTGTGCTGAGTGGGCGTATGTTTTGTGTCCTGATTGATTACGTGTGGCTCTAATGAAGCTCAACACTGTGGAGAGGTCGATTTAAAAAAAGGGAAGCACTTAAACACACAACTTCATTAGATCGGATTGAAATACCTTCTAATTATCATTATTATGGAAATCTCTCTGAATCTGACCCATAGCCTATTTCTCAAACAGCTGTAGAAAGAGGACTGGAAAGAGGAACGGAGCTGAGGCTTTCAGGGGAACACGCCGACTTATATTTAGGCTTTAATACACACAGACGCATAGTGCAGGTCACTATCAAGAATAGCATGGTCTGAAAGACGAGCAGTAGCAGTAGGAGGATACACATGAACTCATAACTATGATGAATGCTTCTCCTGTGCGTGTGTGCGCGTGTGTGTGTGTGTGTGTGTGTGTGTGTGTGTGTGTGTGTGTGTGTGTGTGTGTGTGCGCATACACAATCATGTTTAGGGCTTTCATTTTGTAAGGTTAAGGTTGTGGACGAATAAACGATAGCAGGACTCACTCACTGAACGTTTACTGAAGCTGTCCAAAGCTGTCCGACTCTGAGCTCCGGGCTCAGATTAGATTCTATCCAAATCTCTAAATCTCCTATTCTCTACCAGATGAACGAGGGATACATTTAATCAGGGAAAGTTCCTCGTATTCAGAACCAGGTTTCGCAGTAAATTTACTGAGCTCCACATTCAGGTGAATAAAATCCGCTGCATGGGCAGTGGGTCACGTCTCCGAGGTTGCCAGATTGGTCTGAGATTGGATTTTTCAACACTGACTCTCAGGGAAAAATCAGGGTTAGAAAATGTGGACTTAAGAATGAAAGGATGTTTATGAAATATATAAACGACTACTACGATGACCCGTGAATGAGAAGATGACAAGGATTTAAATAGATCTGATTTACATAGATTACAACAGAAAGATTAGATTATTTAGATATTAGACAGATACCTTTAATTATTTAAATAGATTAGACATAGATTTAGATAAATTAGATTATTTCAATAAATTATTTGGATAGGTTAGACAGATCGATTGGAATAGATGGAGAGATTCGTTTTTGCAGATCAATTAGGCAGACAGATTAGATTATCTAGATAGATTGGATTTTAGACAGATTACTCAGTGATTACATTATTAACATACATTAGAAAGGTAGATTAGATTATTTAGATAGATTAGGGAAATCGATGAAACTATTTAGATAGATTATACAGATTCTTTTTTTTTTTAGATACAGTAGCCCGAGAGATTGGTTTATTTAAATAGATTAGACAGGTAGGATGATTTAAAATAGACAAATATAACAGATAGATTAGATGATTTAGATAGATTATTTAGATAGATTTGATTATTTAGATATATTATGCAAATAGACTAGATTATTGAGACATTAGATTATTTAGATAGATTAGGCAAATGGAACAGATTATTCAGACAGATTAAACAGAATCATAATTTTTTAGATATATTATAAAGAGCGATTGGATTATTGGATAGGTTATAACAGATGGATTCAATTATTTAGATAGAATAGACCGATAGATTAGACAGACAGATCTGACTTTTTATATAGGTTATACAGAGAGATTGGATTATTAGACAGATTACAGATAGATTAGATTATTTAGACAGATCAGATTTAAAAAATGACATTTTTAGATAGATCAGACAGATTATAAATTATTCAGATTATACACATACAGCTCGTATTTATTAACACACACACACACGCACACACACACACACAGAGGTATGAACTCTGACCCGGTCACGGTTCGGCGATATCCGCTCAGCTCCAGCACAGTGACGAAGCTGACGGCCAACACGAGCAGCAGAAGCAGCTTGGGAAGCCAGGACACTCGCAGGAACAGCGCCATGGTAACCGTAGCAACCGCACACGCCAGGAAGGCGTACTGGACCCCGTCACACGGCAGCTCCGGCATGGTGCGGTTAGCACCGCCCCCCGAGTCTATGATCACTATAGAGGTGTTGGAAGTGGAGTCCCAGAGCCAGGGCATGCAGCCCACCTGGACAGGAAACCGCCGTTACACACTCATCTCGACTTCTCAACTTTACACTCGCGCACACGTCACAACATATTTCATTAACATTAACATATTTCATGTGTCCTAGGCTGCACGTTTCCTTTAAGTGTTGACGATGAAAACGAAGTCTTACCACACACGCCTGCGCCACAGCGTAGATTAGGAGCACTATTAGCACACACAGGACCGTGCGGATTTGGATGGTGAGGCACCCAGGAAAACACTGCGACACACACACACACACACACACACGCGGATTCAAATTCATAAATCCACTCATAGCAATGCAGAATGACAAGCAGCGAACTTGATAAAGACTTTATTCTGAACAAACGGAAACGATTAGCGCAAAATTGACTTTGAAAGCACGTCGCCGTTTCTCCGTTCACAGCCTTATCAAGCTCTTAGATAGTTCGTTTGTAACTCTATATTTCTGTCATTTCGTTCCAAGGCTCACGAGACAGACGGCTGTGAACTCGCAGTTCAAAGTTCAACTGGATAAAAGTCGACGTGCCTGGAAACGAAAGCTAAGCGCTAACTGAAGCGCTAACTGAAGCGCTAACTGAAGCGCTGATCATGTAGCGGAAACATTTCATAGTATTTCCGGTAGCAAGGAGTGAAAAATCCCCAATGCTCCGGCTAAAGCGTAGACGTCGCCACGTTTACGTCGCCTACACGACCGATTTCCATCCAAATTGAGAAACTAATGCTAGCAAACATCTCATTTTTAGCTTAAAGAGTGAAACCATAGCGAGCAATCGTCAGTAAACCAGCACGGAGCGTAGAGTAAAACATGAGCGTTTAATAGTTTACCTGCACTCTAGTGACATGAAGGTACATGATACAAGCTACAAGGAAACAGATGCAGAAAGCCAGCAGCACCAACACTACTGTCCCCCTGAGATTCAGCAAAAGAAAGAGAAAAACACAGGTGGAAGTAAAGCGTTAAAAAGAAAAGGAACGCAAACATAACGTAAGAATAACTGAGACAGGCGCTAGCAAAGCTCCTTTAGCATGGATTCGATTACGGAGTAAAAACTGCCGCTCTGCTAGCTTTTGATGGGTATTATAATTGAACCTTATTGAAATGTTACGTCCTCTAGACGT
>CM022756.1:6731164-6741164 GCA_012411365.1 Ameiurus melas
ATAATTCAGAATTCATTGTTCCATCAACGATGACAAGCTGACCTAGCCCAGATGCCTGACCTTTTCCAGCCTGATAATCACCAACAACTCTTTATCTGAGGTCCTCAGAGATCTCCTTGTTTATGCCATGATCCACTTCCACAGACATGTTTTGTGTAGATCAGACTCTGATAGATCCCTGTTCTTTAAATAAGAACAGGACGCTCACTCACACCTGATCGTCATCCCACTGATTGAAAACACCTTCAAATTAAACTGCAAATTCTAGAGGTTCACTTACTTTTGCCCCACAGATATGTAATATGGGATCATTTTCCTCAATAAATAAATGACTAAGTATAATGTTTTTGTCTAATCTGTTTAATTAGGCTCCCTTTATTTACTTTTAGGACTTGTGAAAATCAGGTCATATTTATGCAGATATATAGTTCACATAGGTTCACAAACTCTCCAAGCACAACTATAAACACCTGATGATCTAAAGGAAGGCTGTAAATTTTATTTAATTTTTTTTTAAAAGTCAAACGTTTGGGAATCATGGATGTTCTGAAGCTTCTCACCTTCCTCTCCCGCTCTGAGCACTTGTACATGAGCGTAAGGAAGTGTAAGTCCGCCGTGTCCGACTCTGTCTGACGTGCCTCGATCAGACGGCCGATGTAGCGGTTGACACGTGTGCCGGGGCTGCTCTGGGTCACGTTGGCCGAAACCGAGGTCCGATTACGTAGTTTCTCCGGGGCCGAGCGCAGAACTCTCCTCTGTGGACAAGACAAGACAAGACAAGACGACTTTATTTTCAGTATGCTTTTATTTTTACAATATTCTCACAAAGCAGATTTACAGAACAGATTTTTTAAAAAAATTGTTTATTGTATTGTTTAATATCAACCCCTTCAGGGTGCTTGTGGCCATTTTTTTCTCCGAATTTGCTTTTTCCTATATATATAATATATATCAGGAAGCCATGTGAAGTTGTATTCAGTCCAGGAGCTGATATTATGATCTTACCATGTGTAAGGAAATGAATTAACATCGCCTGTGTTTCTCCTTAAAAAAGAAACGAAACAGCAGACAGACCTGAATATATTTTAGTGTAAGGAAAACGATACTGGAGAACCCTACTTCCTTCACATCAGGAAGCCTCCGCGATCAATACTGAGACACATCAGAGGAAGTCTCCGAATCAGACGCAGAGAGAAAAGAGTGCACACTGAAAAGGTCATTCACAGCAGTGTGTGAGAAAGAGAGAGGGAGAGAAGACAGAGGTAATTATAGAGATGTACAGGGAGAGAGAGACATGTACAGACAGACAGATGGAGGAGGAGGAGAAGAAGAAAAAGAGATGTTTACTGCTGAGGAACATGACACTGGGGAGGCGGGTGAGAAAGAAAGAGAAGTGGAAGTGGAACAGTGCGAATGGAAACACATTCTTGTGATCCTGTGTGTGTGTGTGTGTGTGTGTGTGTGTCAGCTTGAGAGAGCAGACACACACCTCACACTACAGCTGATGGCTGTGTTTGGACACTGCTACGGTAATACTGTATAATAATCAGTTATAGTTTTTTGTAAGCATAGCATGACCCATCTTCTGTACAGCACTTTGTGAACGTTACCTACTTACTCATATAACCATAACCATAAACATAGTCTAACCGCAGACATAATGTAACCATCACCACACATCACCATAATATAACCATAAACATGAAAATAATAACCATAGACATAATATAACCATAACATATTTTAATCATGACCATAGTTCAACTACAGCCAGAAACATAATTTAACCATAGCCATAATATAACCATATCTATACCCATGATATAACCATAACTATACCTATAATATACCCATAATATAACCATAATATAACCATAACCAAACCCATAATATACACATAATATAACCATAATATACCCATAACCAAACCCATAATATACCCATAATATACCCATAACCAAACCCAATCTGTAACCGTAATATAACCATAACTATACCCATAATATACCCATAACCAAACCCAATATATAACCGTAATATAACCATAACTATACCCATAATATACCCCTAATATACCCATAATATACCCATAACCGAACCCAATTTGTAACCGTAATATAACCATAACTATACCCATAATATACCCATAACCAAACCCAATATATAACCGTAATATAACCATAACTATACCCATAATATACCCCTAATATACCCATAATATACCCATAACCAAACCCAATCTGTAACCGTAATATAACCATAACTATACCCATAATATACCCATAACCAAACCCAATATATAACCGTAATATAACCATAACTATACCCATAACATACCCCTAATATACCCAAATATACCCATAACCGAACCCAATTTGTAACCGTAATATAACCATAACTATACCCATAATATACCCATAACCAAACCCAATATATAACCGTAATATAACCATAACTATACCCATAATATACCCATAACCAAACCCAATATATAACCGTAATATAACCATAACTATACCCATAATATACCCCTAATATACCCATAATATACCCATAACCGAACCCAATTTGTAACCGTAATATAACCATAACTATACCCATAATATACCCATAACCAAACCCAATATATAACCGTAATATAACCATAACTATACCCATAATATACCCATAACCAAACCCAATATATAACCGTAATATAACCATAACTATACCCATAATATACCCATAACCAAACCCAATATATAACCGTAAATAACCATAACTATACCCATAATATACCCTAATATACCCATAATATACCCATAACCGAACGCAATTTGCACAACCATACATATACCAACAATACCCATAATATACCCATAACCGAACCCAATTTGTAACCGTAATATAACCATAACTATACCCATAATATACCCATAACCAAACCCAATATATAACCGTAATATAACCATAACTATACCCATAATATACCCCTAATATACCCATAATATACCCATAACCAAACCCAATATATAACCGTAATATAACCATAACTATACCAATAATATACCCCTAATATACCCATAATATACCCATAACCGAACCCAATTTGTAACCGTAATATAACCATAACTATACCCATAACTATACCCATAACCAAACCCAATATATAACCGTAATATAACCATAACTATACCCATAATATACCCATAATATACCCATAATATACCCATAACCAAACCCAATATATAACCGTAATATAACCATAACTATACCCATAATATACCCAGAATATAACCATAATATACCCAGAATATAACCATAATATACCCAGAATATAACCATAATATACCCAGATTATAAGCAGGGTATCTGCAGGTATCAGCACTTCAAATTGAATACTTTTTAATACCATATTACCAAGACATTTCCAGAAGAAATTGAAGACCTGCACGTCACTTCAATCATGCTACAACGAGACATCAACTATAATGGATTGTGCTCATGCATACTGTATACTGGGTTTAAGTAAACTACAGCAGGGTAAACTTCTACAGAGGTGGACGGGAGACCCGAGCAAATATGCTTTCTATATTTCCATTTGCTCCAACAGTGAAAAAAAGAAATAAAAAATCCAGTATTTCCTTCTCATGTCTTTCCAAGAGAGGAAATATATATATAGCGAGCCGGATTACGACCGTCAGGAGAGAAAAAGACGTGGAATTTATCGTCAGTCCCTCAGCAGCTGTGTTATAAACCTCCTCACAGCAGTGTTTACCAGTTTTGTTGTAATTCAATACCAGGGTTACGTAACAAGTAGTGTTATAAATATACATACATTTTTTGTATAGAATAGAATATTTTGTAATATTAATATTGCACTGAATAATAATAATAATAATATTTTTTTTGGGGGGGGGGGTAACAAATAGTAATATATTTCTGACTTAATTCACTTTTATGTGTTAGACCTTATGGCTTTTATCTTGTGTGTGTTGTGTCTAAGCGCAGGTTATAAGCGACTCAACCTCACAGCACAGACAGAAATGTAACTATATAACCACAAAAATAATGTGGCGTAGCGTGGAACCATAAAGTAACCGTAACATGACCATAATGTAACGATAACCATAAAAAATAATGTAATCATAACATAACCATTACAACGATAATGTGATCATATGCATAGCCATAATGTAACTGTAACGCAACCACAACAATAAACAACATGTAACTACAACATAACCGTAATGTAAGTAACATAAACATAAACAACTTCAACCCAACCTAATTACCAACATGTAACTAGCCATATAAACACACACACACGCACACACACACACACACACACACACAGAGAGAGAGAGTTTTGATACCTTGTCCCCATCCTCGCAGTTCATCGCGTTGGAGAAGGGGATCTCGGCCTTGAACATCTTGCGGCAGTGCATGAGCTGCACCAGCAGGTAGCAGACCGTTTTAAACTTCATCTTTTTGGCAGGTTTGATGTCCGAAAGGATCAGTCCAGGAAAGATCTGAGCGTGAACGCAAACAGGAAATGGGGAATCAGAACAGCTTATTGACTCAGAGGTTTATAAGCCTCATATGTTGCTCTGGCTAATGTTGGATGAACACACCATGTTCAGCTTAAATCATTTCAGCTAGGAGTTTTTCTGTTTCCTCTCACTGTTAGCAAGGTTTTGCTGCACGTGAAGCGGGGGGGGGGTGGGGGGGGGGGGGGGGTGGGGGTGTGAGCGGGACGGCCGACGCATTTGCTTGCATTTTGTTGACTTCTTTTAAAAAGTTGTTTCTAAGCCTTCGCAGAACAACCTCGGCGCACAGCGTTTGAACTATATTGCTTATTAAGCAGCGTCTCACGTTTGTCTTCCGCTGATACGTCCCATACATTCGAATTCGGGCTTAAGAGGATTAGCGAAGAGGATTGATAAGAGGACTCTCATCATTTCGTACAAGAAAAGCTTTACGGGCGCTTCGTTTGTGTTAATTCACAAGCCTTAAAGGAATTGTGCAAAAGACAATGGAGAGATTTCCGTGACGATCCTCCTTTAGTAAACCCACTGACAGCTCACAGTCAAGCTTCAGTGATTTGGATAAGTATTCACCCCCCCTTGAACCGTTCCACATTTTGCAGTGTTACAACCTGAAACTTTACTACGTGGGTTATGCGCATCATTGGTTTAGACAGTTTGGTCAAAAAGGTCAGCGTCCGACGCTTAAACTTTCGTGCTAATACTGCCGTGGACACCATCTCGCAGAACACTAACTACCCGAGTCGAGGCTGCCATAATTCTTTGCATCAACACTGTATAGCTGCAATGCATTCTGGGACTTTTGCACCACTGTTTCCTTTGCTTCTACACTGGATTTCTCATTAATATGACTGGAAAATGGCCGTTCGTTACATATCATGGATCTACATGAAGCATGATGGTGGCAGCATCATGTTGAAAGTTACCCTTAGCCTCTAGGTTGCTTCTCTGACTAACACCCTCTTTATTATATGGGTTATGCTGATGACCGGTTAAGACACAGCACTTAAATTAAAACTTGAAGTCGTTTCTCAGGACATTTAAATAAGCCCAACGTAATGACTAGGAATTCATTTTTTTTTTTTTTTTTTAGTTTCCATCCTGGAACACTGAGAATAATTATCAGCCAATGCTGGAAGGCCTAGCAAGCTTAACAGTCAAAAAAACTTTTCATTTCAGCAATATTTCAGCAACTTCTTAAACAATTTAACAGCGGTATCATAACTATATCGATTAGATCGTGAATACTCAGTGAACGTGCTTCGACTTGCCACTCGCAGCAATCAGATTAAACCGATCGAAAGGCATCCCGAATTGCTTGCAATGACATTTTTCCACCAAAGAGGTCTCCAAATCCCCAAAAGTCACACATATTTATAAATAGGATTTTACACATACTGACACACACACACACACACACACATATACCTTCCTGCGGTGAGATGGGACTATAAAGAAGGTCTCAATGTCGTGTTTCTGCAGGAAGGCGTTCCTCTCTTGCCCATTTCCTGGCTCCACCTCATAGTCACCATTCAGGCACTCCAGCGTAGCGCGAGTGATGTGCACTTTCCTATTTACCCAAAAAGAGAAAGCACCACCTTAAAAGAAAAAAAATCCTCCCTGAAAGACTTTCAGGTTAATCTTTGCAAATAACATGTGATCTTCAAACAGTGTCCAAGACATATTTCATAATGACGTTAATAATGACGTTCCGATGTAGAGAGAGATGCAGCGGCACTTGAAGGACGCGAACGAGCCGAGCCGAGTCTCCGCTGTATACCTGGGACTTTCATTCACACTTGACACCACTGTCTCCACTAATGCTATGCTGGATGTCTCCTTATTGGAAAATTATGAGCAAGAAAAGGAGATCTGGGTCTACATGAAGCATGGGGGTGGCAGCATCAAGCTGAAAGGTAGATATTTGAGGTCATGGAATTCTTTACTCCTATTTCCAAAATCGTACCTGAGCTAACGATAACGAAGCCGCTCTGTGATATCAGTGTGGCATACAACCGGTAACGTCTCACAGGAATAACGAGATACAACACCAACCAATAAATTACCATCGGAATCGCTCATCACAAATATTTCAATATAAACATATTGGATGTGTTTCAAAGTGGAATTTTCCTTTAACTGTAGTCCACAATCAGACACGAGACATTTGTATGGACTAATTAGAGGCGCTGTCTCTCTCTCTCTCTCTCTCTCTCTCTCTCTCTCTCTCTCTCTCTCTCTCTCTCAGCTGGAGACAGAAATGAGACAACGTACTCAGATAAAGGAAATGGGTTTTCAGTGATGTCCTATAAGGTCTTATCTGAATATATGAAGTGCTTTGTTATCCATGATAAGTAGATAGCTAACGCTCTAGCATTAGCGTTAGCATATTAGATAACCATTCCTCCAAAAGACTTTATTAACCACATCAATCATAAAATGCCTGTCTCTCAAAGCTACTCATAACTTATTCATGCACAATGTATTCGGGAATAATAAACATTCGATTTGGTACATTTCAATTAGATTTTCCATTTCCAGCTACTCCATTCTCACCACTGAGACCATTTTGTGTAGCAACATGGGTTCAACTACATTGTTCCCAAGTGCCAAGGCTGGGGCGCTAGGAAACAATTCTCGCCATCTATCCATTTACCTTCCCCCCGTGCGGCGCCCCCTAGCTGTGTGATATTCACCATGCTGTTATACATTAAATTAGCGCAAACAGGACCGTACCACAACTAATCATGAAAAGAGGAGGAAGTATCCCCTTTTATGATTTACATGAGATTTCATATATATTTTATTTGTACTGCCTTCTTTATGCAAAGGAAGGAGATTTACACAGCTCCAAGAATGATTCCTTCCTCAGAAACGACCTTTAGAAGGATGATGTGCAAGCACAACGCTGAGGAGCGATAGATTAAACCGCACAAGGACGCCACGCTCTTTTATTCTAAAGTAAGTTAAAATGTGGTACACAAAAAAAGAAAGAAAAGGCCCTTAAGCAGGCTGTTCCGCAGAGACCGACATTTGTAGACACACATCATGGACTCTATCAAATATCTACAGATATTAAATGAATACCTGACGCCCGACAGAAACGCAAGACGACCCAAACAGACAAACAACACTACTTTCGACAAAAGAACGTAACAGGGTAGGTGGGATCACACCCAGACAAACAAAAAAAAAAAAATAATTAAAAAGTTACCACCACCCACAGTCCCAGTGTGTGTGTGTGTGCGATGATACAGTGAGGTCACGTTCTTACCCAGGTAGCCCCCCAGCCTCCATCACATTCGCCAGTGTTACATCGTTGGACCAGACATCATACTGCCACTTCCTGAGCCCCAGAACACCGCAGAGCACTCGGCCCGTGTGTAAACCCACGCGCATGTTCAGGTTCACCTCCGTCGCCTCCGCCACTGACCTGTGTTAGAAAAGACAGGAATTTGTACGGTGAGTAGTTAATAAATGAAAAAAACTAACATTGATTTCAGTATGTTACGGAACATGAGACTGAAATCTGTGACTAACCAAATCCAAATGGATCAGCTCAGCAGTAAGCTCTCATCAGAGCCGGATGACCTAGTGGGTGAACCCTTGGGTTCTAACCTAACCTGCAGAACGTTCTCATCTTTTTCCAGAACTCCCCCTTGTGGAACTATTTGAACCATGCAACAGCTATTCATTCTTCAGACCACTCGTCTGTCTACACAGAGATTCCGCGTGCTGACGGAGGTCACCGCCACGGCTGACAAACAGGTTGGATGTCCAGTTCGTATCATGACGTCCCAGTCCTCGAGGAGTGTCTCATCCTCATGGGTACTACTGAAAGGTGTTCAGCTCCAGGAGATGTGTGCAACAGCTAATTCAGTCTCTCTTTCCTTTTTTATCCCACCTTGGGGCAGGGGCCACTTGCTTGCGTGCCACTTTCCAATTCTTTTGATCCAAGGCGTCATCAGGAGCAGCGTATCTTCTTTGACGTGGTCCATCCAGCACTGGTCGATGTCCTCCAGGGTCAAACCACTGCAGTCACACGTCACGCATCTTGTTCGTGGCCCAATCGAGCCAGGAGATTCCAAGCGACATCTTGATTTCCATGAAGTGGAGCGCCGGTTATTCTTTCGCATAAGGAGATGAGACTTGTTTAGAGGACGAATCTGTGCTTATATGCTAAAAGTGTGGTTGTTTGTGTCAGATGGCGTATGGATACACAAAACCTTTGGGAATACCTTTTATAGGAACTTTTCTTTTTTTTACTACATTGCTCCAGTGTTGGAAAGTTTCATAAATCTCCATTAGAACAGCTCTGGGGGGTGGGGGGGTGGGGGACTGAATGTCTCTCATTTCCATCTCATTCTCTACAAACAGCTGTAGTTTGAATTTGCATTATTTCACGGAGCTTTAAACATTTATCGTCTGAATGCTAACGGCTGTCCTCAGACCCTTAGAGTTTGCCTGAAGGTACAGACGGCAATAAAATTAATAGTAATGAACGTAACACGACCTGTGGAAACTGCTCTAAATGACAGGTCGCGCAGGTCGCCACATGTGCTGCCTCTCTCCGTATCCCTGCCCCTCCTCCTGCCGAGCCGGTGTTAGAACGTGTGTGCATGGTAAAGCGAGATAAGCCACGGAGACACTCCAGTGCTCACACGTCTCGTCTCTCTCTCTCTCTCTCTCTCTCTCTCTCTCTGTTTTTTCATCCACACACTGATTTGTGTGACTTCCTGTGCCGACGGGGAAAGAAGAGTGCACTCATCTGAAAAAGATTTCACATCTACCGGGACTTTAAGCTGGGTGAACGAAACGAGTACCGCGAACAAGCGTGGAGCAGTCTTGTTCAATTTGCTGACATGGAAGTAACCTTCATTTAAATAAATCTATCAACCTAAAAAAAAGGTGCACAAAACAAGAATATCCTGCTGCACACGGTTTAATATGCAGCTCTCAGACCAGAATCTGTAATCAGCTTTACAGTAGACATTTAGCTGTTATTTACCCGGAGTGAGGCCGATTTGAAGCATTTCCCTGCATTTCGCAACATTTCACAAGAATTTTCACTTAAAACGAGTTACGCGAATAACCTAGATATGACAAATAAGCGCAAATTCAAACAGGAATAATAAATAAGTGACTCTCTAACAAGAATAAATCATGTTCGTTTTTAATAACTGTAGTAAATTGCCATCAAACCAAACGTTTCCTTTATTTACGGATTACGTGAGCACATTTTTGCGTGCAGGCTTAGTTTGTTTATTTGAATTATTTTGTAGTTTTTCTAGCTTGTGACATTATGCCTGGGGTGCACGGTGGCTTAGTGGATAGCACACCTCCAGGGTCGGAGGTTCGAGTCCCACCGTGGCCCTGTGTGTGGAGTTTGTATGTTCTCCACGTGCTGCGGGGGTTTCCTCCGGGTACTCCGGTCTCCTCCCCCAGTCCAAAGACATGCATGGTAGGCCCGAATC
>CM022756.1:6756164-6786164 GCA_012411365.1 Ameiurus melas
CATACTCTGATTAGCGTACCAATAGAACAAAATTCTGAGTATGCTGTTAGGCACATCCCTTTGTCTTAGTTTACCGAACAACTATTGATGATAGAGTTCCTCAAAAGCCTTAGAGGCGTCAATAAAGCCAGAGTCAAAATATCACAAATCAGCACTATGCTGTGCCTTAAAGCCAAATTGGATATCTGTGGTACCAAGATATACACCTAATCGATCTAGTAAAATTCTTTCCAAAACTTTCGATAACACACTAGCTAGTCTATAGTTATCCAAACTTCCCACCTTGCCAGCTTTATCCTTGATAACACTCAAAAAGGCTACCGACGACATAAACTCTGGCAACAGCCCATGTATTATCAAGCCAGTAAAGTAAATGGCAAGAAGAACTGCAACCCTAGGGCTTGCAAACGTTAAATGTTCAACAGTAATTTGATCCAAGCTACTGGCTTTCCTTTGTGAGAGCTGGAAACCCTTTCTACTTCATACGGTTCACTGTTTACACAATTAAACAAGGCGAAATAACGTCATCTCCACTGCTCGACTATATCCTCGGCTCTAGTGACACCCTCTATAGAGCATGGTGATATCGCATCTGTCCAGAAATCATTTACGTCATTACGTAGCAGATTTTCTGCCACAGAGTCTGCTCTCATGGACATATCGAACTGCACATTTATACCTAGCATTAGGTACTTTTCTTATGTTCCAGAAGAGTCCTCTGTCTGGGCCTACCTGCTACGTTCCATGCCTTAAATGCTTCCTCAGCTTCAGTATGGCATCCAGACGCATCCATTTTCCACCCTGGATTACTATTATACTTCTTATCAGTGCGTATAAAATATATCCACTAGCCTGATACACCGCTCCCGCAACATCATCATACATTTACAGCATTTGGAAGATGCCCTTGTTGAGCCACTTCCATTTATCTCCATTTATACAACTGAGCAGCTGAGGGTTACGATCCTTGCTCAAGGGCCCAGTGGTGGTAGCTTGGTGGTGCTGGGATTTGATTTCCAAGTCTGGTTAAATATTCATCCTCATTGTGTTGTGCATCTGCCATGTTTCACAACAAGGCTCCATTCTGATGATGTTCGTAGCACCTGCGATGCCATGGAAGTCATGTCAACGGGTTCCTCGATCGCCGCCGACGCCGCACTACCCATAGTCGCCTCCAGTCTCCAGGAGTCAAACGTACTTGAGGCTACCATTTGAGCTCGACTCATCGTTTTTATTTTGACCGAGAGGAAATTAAGAAACTCATCCTCGACAAATATTTGACCATCTACAGTCTCATAAATCGTGAGGTTTTATTTGAGGTCGACGAAGCCCGGAAGCAGCTGAGCCACGACACGCCCGATCCGCCATGTCGGCATCGTTCTCTGATTCAGTGCACTCATGACCTCCCACAATTCACTGTAATAGCTGCGTGTATATACAGTGTAAATCATTTAGTAAATAATCCCTTTGAAATGAAAGCTCGTGCCATTTGCACTACCTCTCAAACTTTCTTTATCTAAAGTGTGCCGCTCCACGTTCCAATTTTACGTCCGTTTACGTCACTTCAAGCAGCCAGTCCAGCCACTAAACAGATCTCTAAGCTACACTGATATGAGCAGATTTTTTATTCTTCAATCTCCTGTGTGAATTCCAGACTCCTGACTCTCCCTGCGTTGGAAATTTCACCTGTCTGAACTCACAGATGAGTGGAATCAGGTGCGCTATAGCAGAGAAACCACTCGAGTGTGCCAGGCATACTTTAACAGCACGCCGAGGCTGGAAGTGAGCTGGTCAAGTGCGACCATGAGCAGCGTCTGTGCCTTCTGCTGTTTAGTCACACTCCAGGCGTTTGTACAATTCGAAGCCTTCAAATCTCAACACTGAAACCAGAGAAAAATGGAGACGCGTGGCGTAGAGAACACATTCCGTACTGCCTGGCACACAATACAATCATTTACTGACAATTTGATCATTTTTAACAAGAAGTACACCGTCGTATAAAAAAAAAACACACACACACACAAGGTAGAGAACAATGTGAGCGTAAACACTCTCAGTTACAGCAAACTCATTCAGTCATAAGTAGTTCATGATATGTGTTTTACGTGCTTTTATTTTAAGGAGTTGGGTTGAGTTGATTAAATGTTGCCTAAGCATGCACCGGAAAAGGCTGGAAATGAGAATAACTAATAAGAGTAACACAGTTACATTTACGTTCATTTGGTAGACGCTTTGATCCAAAATGGCTGCCAACTTAAATCCAGTTTGTGTGTTGGGAAAACGGGTCGGATATCGCTCTGGCTGAACAAAAAGCTTGTTTTGTCCACTCTTTTTCCAGCCAATAATATACTTTAACGTTAACAAAATCCAGACCAAAATAGCATGGAGGTTATTTTTATTTAGGCTACTTTCCAACCGTACCAAAGATCAAATGTTAGCATGAGCAGAGAACAGCGGAGTGAAGAGACGATGACGAGGCTCTTGGTTTAAACGCCGTGAGTGGACGTTTACCTCAGGAGACGAGACAGCGACGGATGAGGACCATGTTTATAATCAAATTAAGAACTCATTTCCCGTTGTTATAGTTTTTTGTTCGTTTGTTTTTTAAGAGTTTCTCAGCAATGTTGTTTTTCCATCAGCGGATTAGGTTTAGAAATGTAGAGATAGAAAAGTTTTACATCTTTAAATGTGATTTTCTCCCTTTTCTTGTCACCAGAATGTCAAACTTTAGAACTTTCCAAGCATTTAGCTGTTTGCGGAGAATTATTCCAGTAATTGAATAGAAACAAAATGTAAGATAGTAGCAGAACAAACAGAGGAAGTGAAAGCTAAACATTAAAATAATAAAAAATAATGCCTTTCATAAAGACATTTATACAAGCATGTATCCAAAACATCAAAAGGAAAACTCTTATTAACAATAATCTAACCAACCATGCAGGGAAAACAGTCCAAACCAGAAGAAGAACCGGGCTCTACGTGTGTGCGTTAGTCACAGAAGTACAAGCAGCCATTAATCTCAATTACACCCCACATTACACATTACAGTGACAGAGAGAGAGAGAGAGAGGAGACACAAACGCACATGTAGTCCATATCTAGTTACGATGCTAGCCGAAGCAGCTTGCTAGCTGCAGTAGAGTTAGCTGAATGGGCTAGGCAACAAGCTCTTTATGAATAAAGTTTTAACGTTACTCTTTAATAACATACTATGATAAGGCGTTGTACTGATGGCGTAGTGTCATGTGGCGTAATGCAGAAATGAACTTAGGCTGTTTTGTGAAGCAAAATATTAGACTAAATAAAATCGAACAACTGGAGCAAATTCAGCATTAAAAATCATTTTAAAAAGGGGCAGTAATTAATATTATTAATTCATTAGTCGTTTGCATCTAAATACATTTCACGCCGCCTTTAAAAAAAGATAATCCACCGAGGGAGTTTTGTCCGTGTATTATTAAGTGCTTTTTAGCTTCCTCAACCCGAGCTGGAGGCAGGAAATGACAGTAAATGAGTTTACACTTTGTGCGAGTGTGAGCACAGATGCAGCGGGGCTTCTCTCAATCAGCAATCAACAAACACTATGGACCGAAACAAAGCTCTCCAAATTGAATTACTCTGTATAAACATCTACTCGCGCCACATGATACGGATAGAACGACTAAATATTTATCATTTAGTCCTCGATTCTGATGAATCAGAAAGTGTCGATTCATTCAGTTACTTAATCAAAGCAGAGGAGCCACAGATCACACGTTTTTTATTAACACATTAGTTCTAATATATCATTTTCTGTAGGTTCAACTTACAGGGACGGTGGGGTCGGTGGGGACGGTGGGGACGTCGGACGTTCCGTATAACCCGAAGCTAATCATGAGCAGGTTTAAAAACATGCTGTTGTTTTTTAACAAAGTAAAATATATCATTGTTTACATGGTGTTATGGTAAGTTTACTGTAAGGCGATATTGATTTTACATTTACGGAAGGAGTCTCCAGTAACAGTGCTTTGTAGCAGTCAGAGGTACAGCCACGGGAAGGTGTACTCATGGAGGAAGTCGTGCTTCCCTGTTTCTCTATAACAAGATTTTCATTCTCGCTAACTTTGAGAGAACGTGATTGAATGTGAATGTTTATATCTCCTAATATAAACATTAGTGGTGGCTTGGTGGTTAAGGCGCTGGGTTACTGATCAGAAGGTCGGACGTTCAAGCCCCAGCACTGCCAAACTGCCACTGTTGGACCCTTGAGCACTGTTGGACCCTTAACCCTCTCTGCTCCAGGGGGCGCTGTATCATGGCTAACTCTGTACTCTGACCCCAACTTCCTGACATGCTGGGGTATGTGAAGAAAAGAATTTCACTCTGCTGTAATGTATATGTGATTAATAAAGACTCATTAAGTGATTAATGGAGCTGACTTGTTTCGTGGACAGTCCACAACATTAAGGGTAGCTAATAAAAATAAAAAGTGTCCTTGTTTAACAAATAAGAATAATAATGATTGGCAAATTTCTTCAGGATTTTACATTTTTAAGTCAAATTTCAGACTGGCACAGATGAGAAAGTAAACACTTGTTGCCCCTTTTGTGTCTTGGTGGCTATTGAAATATTCCTTCAGCGTTGATTTAGATTAGCGCATGTCAGTGTTATCGGTAGTAGCAGTAGCACTAGTAGAAGCTGAATGGCTGATCCGAAACAACAATGCAAACCAATCAGGGAAAAGTCCTCGCAGGTGAAATTCCACCGATTGGCCTGCTGAAGCACTGTCAACATACACAAGAGTGAAACGCTCCCATGCTGCGTACACAGAAATGATTGTGGTTGGGTCTGGATGCTAATCACATCAAAAATAATTAGTGTACTAGCCTGGTGGAGGTGGGCATCTTCTGAGGGATTTGTTTAGCTCATTATGCGAAAGAGCGAGGAAGCAAGCGACAGAGTATTGACTGGAAAGTGACAGAGAAGACATAATTACCCAGAGGATGAGTAATTATGACCTGGGAGCCAAACACAGCTCTAAAGATGGGAGGAAACTGGGCAAAATTGTGATGTATAAAACAACCATCCACCCATTTTCTGTATTCTACACAGGCTTGTGGGGAGCCTGGAGCCTATCCCAGGGAACTTAGGGCACTGGGCATCGGAGACCCTGGGCAGGGTGCCAACCAATCACAGGACACACAGTCAGACACAGTGGACAATTTGGAAATGCCGGTCAGCCGACAATGCATGTCTTTGAACTGGGGGAGGAAACCGGTCTACCCGGAGGAAATCCCCGAAGCACAGAGAGAACATGCATACCCTACACACTCAGGGTTGAGGTAGGATTCAAACCCCTAACCCCAGAGGTCTGAGACAAATGTGCTAAAACGAGGCTTTCTAAAAACGGACCTTCAATATACTTATCTATATAAGGCTTTTAACAACGGACATTGTCACCTTCAATCCCCAAACACATGTACTAACTAATCACCTCATGCTCTATAACCCTTTTTATGCCAAGACATAAAAGAGACTCATAAAGGATAAAGGATAAGACATAAAGGATGTGCTCAGGTTACTACCTCCATCAACTCACTCATTAAGTAGTGAAAGTTAGGAAACGAAAGCTGAGACTTTCTATAGTGTTCTCCAATGCTAACGCCTCATTTGGGAACTGATGCAATAGCACCCCAGCTGCCTTAATATGAGCCGAGACAGCAGGATAAATGGACATGTTCTGTGTGTTTCATTATCAAAACAATGGAGGGTTCTCTTGCTCCAGGATCCAGTAAGTCACTCATCAAACCAGTTGTACTCTGGCCACAGATCATCGGATTACAAATATTAATCTTTGCCTGAGAAGCTTCCATGTATGCTTCCTGTTTACTTTACTGCCTTATAAGGACCCACACCACTGGTCCTTTTTTACCATCCGCTTCTTCTTATTATTCTCTTATTATCAGATTCCCATTACATTGTGTATCACTAGTACCTCTGTGGTATAACAGTTCCAGGCTTACTCTGATTTGAGACTTTGAGAAATCTGGTAATTACATTTCCAGTGCATCATTCGCCAGACACCCTTATATAGAGTGGCTTACAGAAGGGTCTAGGAATACCATAAAACTAAAGCCCTGTTCCTGTTCAAGGAGCATTAGTATGAGCGCTAGTACAGCAAAGAACCCTGTGCATGCATCCAGTTCTTTTCTTTCCTTTAAATTGAATGCAGATTAGGTGTGAAAGGAGAAGAAGAGTTGAGTGTCATCAGAATAGCAATAGTATGAAAGGATGTGAGGATGTAAGGATATAAGGATATAAGAGGGTATAGATAGCGAAGAGAAGAGGATCTAGCACAGGCTTGTCGGACTCCAGCAGTGAGTCAGCAGGGAGCAGATGTAGATCTGTTCTATGTCACTTGTATTACCAACACTCCAGTCAGGAAGCAATCCACTTCCAACCTTGGACACTATTTCCAAGCGTTATAAAGATGGACAGTCTTAGGACTGACCGTGTGTAAGGCTACTGAGAGGTCAAGAAGGACTAATAGCGATGATAATTTGGCTGGTCTAGCAGAATGAAGCTTATAAGTAACAGCCACAAGGACAATTTCTGCGGCGTGTGCCACCTTGAAGACAGACTGATTAGCATCATTCTGAGTGTGAAGCAGATTGAAATTTTCGGTAGAAAGGGGAAAAGTGAGCAAAGGGGAAAAGTGAGTTGATTGTCGCTAATGTCTTGCTGTCTTGAAGGCAGTCGGTACATGACCAGATGTTTTGGCACCAGTCACAGTGAAAGTGTTGAAGGGGGAGGAATTCTTGAGAGATAGTTTGCTGCACTGTGGATGTAATCTGGTAATGGCACAGGAGTCAAATTGGGTAATGACACAAGAGATGACGAACGTTCACGAATGACGCCGGGGACACAGATTGGGTAAGAAGAAGAAGAAGAAGAAGAAGATGAGGAAAAAAAGAAAGATGAAGAAATGACAAAAGACGTGGTGAAGTTGAGAGCTAAATCCCGGTCTCTGATAATAATAATAATAATAATAATAATAATAATAATAATAATAATAATAATAATAATAATTATACAAAGAAGAAGAAGAAGAAGAAAAAAGTTTGCGTATGTGAGAGACAAAATACAGAGATGTCACAAGAAAGAATCTGGAGAGGAAAGAAAATATAATGTAAGAATAAGGATCAAAGAGAGATAGAGATAATGGGAACAAGCAAGCAATCAAGAACAACAGGATCAAGGCAGTGACACACAGAAAAACAAAAGAAAAAGAGCAAGAAAATGTGAGCCTGAGAAAGATGAGGGCTGAGAAAGAGCGTGTAAGAACGAGAGTGGGCTTTGCTTGGCAGAGATGAAGATGTGATTAGGAGGACCGCGTGTTCCTGGCACACTTTCTCGAGCCTGTCCTCGTCAACCAGGTGGCCTGCATCTTGCCCACACACTTTTCCACCCTCTCGCCAGCCATGTGTGACTGACTGGACACACAAGTTTGTCTAGAGATATCCAGTTAACAAAAACAAGACTAACTAGATTACTGCCTAGTATCAACCTACAGTATATAATGAATGCCTCGAGCAGGTCCAATGGAACCGCAAGGTCTCCTTATCTTTTTCTGAGTCCTCGAGCAGTAAAACTGTAGAAGATATTGATGGCGCCATAAGTAATGTTGTAGTTCAATCTGATCTGTCCAGAACATCTCCTCACAACCCTGCCTATAGAGTTTGGTGACAAAAAGACTCAGCAGTAAGGATCGTGAATAAAGCTGTAAAAAGTACAAGCCTAGGAAAGCGCTATCTCATCATATCCAAAAAGTGTTGAGGTGCAGAAATCTGGTCAGTTTCTGTTTTAGAAACTGGGGCTGACACATTTAAGAACTCATATGAGAGTAGTCAGCCCAGAATTGCCACAGATCAACTATATACAGCATGAGGTCCTTTAAGACTTGTTCTGGGCTAGAAATGGAGAGACAGCCAGACCAAATGCACTCATCTTTGACCAATTATACTCCTGTTTGGCTTCACTTTTAGTCATTCCTTCTCAGTAGGGCTCAACACTGTATCGCACTGCATTCGGGGATCAAGTTGCTATATATTCTGCCTGAGTTACTTGTTTCCATTCAATGTTTCAATCAAACGTTCTGTGCTTTGTGTTTGTTTTTGTTTTCAACAGATTTCCCTTATAAGGGAAATGACTTTAAATAATGTATATGGCTTGATTACTTGTGTATTCACGCAAATGTAAAATGGTAAATGGCGTACGTTACACGGTAATGTCACACGTACGGCCAACTACCCAACGGACTGGTATAGTCCAGGGACACCCACTGGAGTAGTTGAGGGTCAGAAGCAAGAATGTGGTAGTTCTGGAACTTGAACTCAAGCCTTTCTAGTCCACCTTCCTGAGCGGTTCAAGTAAGTCTAAAAGACGACATGAGGAAGAATAGAGAAGCCATACTCTTCTGGGTGATATTACATAGTGGCTATGTATTATAATTAGAAACCATTATAATATATAGCCATATAGAGAAAGGAAACAGTACTAAACGTGTTAAAAGGATACAGTCAGCATGAAATGTTCAGCATGAGCATACTGCGAATAGGAGTCCTGGGATAACCACAGGACAGTTTATTATAATCACAGCACAGTTGTTAGGAAGTGCAACTCTCTACCATATGCAGGTAATTTTATCCACCTCAGCAGGACAGGTGAGTCATAGGCTCAGCAGTTGTTGGAATGTGCAAGTCTCTACGGTATCCAGGTGAGATTATCCAGAGCAGCAAGAAGGTGAATCATAAGTGCAGATAGCTCAGACACAAAGAAGCGGGAGCAGCAGAAGCCAGAGTAGAGCAATCAGGATCAATGGGGCTGATCCAGAGAGTACTAGGAGGCGTGTTATAGTGTCACAGCAACCGACATCTCGTCAAGCAGCAGGAGTGCCCATACAGCTTGACAGGAAGTGAGAACAGGTGGCTAGGTATGATGTGTACTAGGCATCAAAAAGGGTGTATAGTGTGATCAGAGTGTAAGCAGGGACTCCAGCAGGCCTAGCTATGACAGCATAATTAAAAGAGAGAGCCAGAAGGTAACATAGGTATGAGGGCACCCTGGGACATCAGTGTCCTTCCACTCCACCATCAACAAACTTGAGTGATCACATGAAAGAGGATGCATAACAACATCAAAACATCCCAGAGTACCATGAATCTCTACGCCAATGAAACCCCAGCTCTGCGCCTTTATCTAAGAGAAAATCTCTCTGACAAACTGCCTGACTAAATAAATATGTTTCCAGCCTAGAAGGATAGATTTCCCCAACACTAATTACAAGGTTGCTCCATAGCTGAGGGGTTTGAAGGAAAAAGGCTTTGCTTTAGTCCTCATTATTTTGGGTACTGATAAAGAACTTGTACCTTGCGATCGAAGTAGAAGTGGAAGATCATAATAATTCAAAATTTCCCTCAGGTACTGCAGTGCTTGAGAGATCATTAATAGTGTTTTATAATTAACGGGAAAATTTACTGGGAACCAACGTAGTGTGGATTAGAAAAAAGTGGGAAATATGGTCATAATTTCTAGTTCAAATAAGGACTCTTGCTGCTGCATCCTGGACCAACTGGAGCTTGTGTATGCACCAAGAACATCCAGACAACAAGCCATTATAATATTATACACACAGACGTAATAAAAGCATACATATTGTTTTCTGCATAGCGTATGTTTCTGAGATGGATTCTGAGATTATCGACATTAGTTTCAAATGAAAGACTGGAGGAAATAATCACAGTATGGTCTGCACATGATGAGATTTTCTACTTAATAATAAAGCTTACTTCTAGCTGTCTATGACCCAAGTAGAAGTACATCTGTCTTGCCAGAATTAAGTAGGAAGAAGTTACTTAAGCATAAAGTTTCTGATGTCATTAAAACATTTAAAACTGTCCTTTAAACAATAATGACTCTTTCATCAACATAGTAGTGGAAGCTAACATCATATTCATGAATAATTGTACCCAGATATAGCATATCATAGGGAAGAAGAAATGTCCCTAGAACAGTGCCTTGTGGAACACCAGACCACTTTTGTATACATAGAGAAATCCATCCATCCATCCATCCATCCATCCATCCATCCATCCATCCATCTTCAATACCACTTTATCCTTTTCAGGGTCACGGGTAAACCTGGAGCCTATCCCAGGGAGCATCGGGCACAATGCGGGGTACACCCTGGACAGGGTGACAGTCCATCGCAGGGACATAGAGAAATCACCACTAATATTTACAAGCTGTTAATGATCAGTGACATAAGACCTGAGCCTGGAAAGAGCTGTTCTAATAACGTCAAACAAAACATTTTCTAGTTTATATATAAGACTCTTGTGATCTATGGTATCAAAACCTGAAATTAGATTGAGCAACACAATCACAGCAAGGCAGCAAAAACTAGCTCTCAGACATGTAGTAGGTCATTTACTACTTTATCCGGCGCCTTTTCAGTACTGTGATGTGACCTAAATCCTGACTGAAAGGTTTAATGTCTGTGATTCATCTGCAAGTATGAGCTTAGCTTCTGAGCTACAGGGTAGGGTTGGTTCTTAGAACTTGGCATATAGCTTGATAGTTCACATAGGTACATAGCCACTGCTAAGGGAGAAGGTGATTACTGTTAATAGAGGTTTGGTTGCTTCTGGTAGAATTTCTCTGAGAAAGCATGAAGGTGTCAAGTAGGTGTCTGGTGTCACAGGAAATCAATTCAATTAATTCAGTGGCGTGGATTGTTTCCATTTTTCTAAACATTCCACGTATGTAGTCTTGTGAATCCACAGTTAGATGATGGGTTGTCTAAGATCATAACAGCAGTCGATGCTTCTTAGAGTTCACGAGGCTCTTTTTCCCATGCAATCTGGAAGACGACCAGCTTAGCCATTTGTATTCTGTTTGGTCTGTTTTAAAATGTGACTCCAGTCATTCAACCAAAGTGCTAACCTTTTCCGCTTAATCGTTTTCCTTTTAAATGGGGCAGCATTATCTGCCATTAAGAGAATCATTGTCTCTAAGCTGTCAGTCAGTTGATCAAGTCCTGTCGCCTTCCAGGGTAAACCAATCAGAGTCAATAAATCTGGGGGATTTTTAATAAAGCTGGCTACAGTAGCTGGCATAATTTTAATTTTAATATGATTGTGAGAGAACTGCACATAATATGTTGACTCAGATGTAGTGCAAATGAAATGTAGTAGTGGTCTGAGATGATTTCAGACCAGGTCGGTGTGAGTGTGTATCTTTGGCAAATGTCAGCATTAAATCAAGACTGTGCCTGCTGCAGTGAGTGGGCTCTGTTATATTTTGAGCAGCTCCCACTCAGTTTAGTAAAGACACAAACCCTGCTCTCAGAAGGTCTTGTGGATTATGAAAATGAGTATGTGGTAATAGGAGGCGTGGCCATTCAGCCATAAGAGCATTAGTGAGGTCAGGCACTGATGTCGGGAAAGGAGGCCTGGACCACATGCTACTCTCGAGGGCTGTGGGCGGGCCACTTGTGTTCTTCCACTCCAACATTGGTAAATGTCCATGTCTTCATGGAGCTTCCTTTGTGTACAACTGTGTTGTCATGCTGTAACAGGTTTTGGGCATTTTAGTTCAAGTGAAAGGAAATTGCAATGCTAAATCATACAAAGACATTCTATACAATTGTGTGTGTCTAATTTTGTGGCAACAGTTTGGTGAAGAATCACATATGGGTGTGATGGTCAGGCATCCACATAAAATTGGCCAATATAGTCTATTAGATTTTTTTGCCCATTATGTTCATCAAAAGGACCTCAAATGAGTTCAATTCATATCCTAGAGTATCATCATAAAGAGTTGGGAAAGCGCCATCGTCAGCCATTTACACAAGGTTGGTGTATACAGTGGCGTACCTGATGGGGTTAGCCTCCTTTAGGGCACTTGGCACACTTTTGGTACATTAAAGTACATAAGTACATTACATTAAATCTGATATGTTACAGTTTCGTTTACAGTAAGCGCTTCATATGTAAGGGATCTAATATTCAGCAGCTTCAGATCGAAGGTACTGACTGTGCATTCGGTATGATCTGATTTCAAGTTGATTATATTACTAGAACAAACTTTCTGAGCTTTTAGCTTGGAGGAACAGACACCGCTACGCGACTGCTGTCCAAAAAAACGCAAACGCACTTCCGAGATCCCGGAGAATCGGCATATTTATCCAACATTCTGTTCCTCGGACTCAAACAAGCCCAATTTACTCTGCCACTTAAACCTCAAGCACTTTTGTGCGGATCAGATTACAGAACCCTGTACTGATCTCGTCATCATCATCCTTGGACTGGAGCCAGATTAATTATATTATTATTAGCATGACTACAGCACTGGCTAAAGCACTTGTAATCCACCGCTCTGCTGCACCCACTGTAGAAAAAACAATTCCATTAACGTGGTGTCACCGGTTAAGCCCTGACACTGTGCACCGAAAAAGACTAAATACAATGCTTAGTTTCTCTTCGTCCTATTAGATCTATCAGGAGCTACAGGTTTGTTTGTTCTGAAATAGTACAGTTCTAACAATTACTCTGCGTTCTGCTATACCAGAGTCCGTTGGATTCTCAAATCTGATTGGTCAGAGGATGTTGATTAATAATTTATTTTTTAATTCTCACAGGTTTATATTATCGTGCTCATTGTAACCCTGGGCTCACGCTAGCAAGTGACTCAAGCTGCTCTTCCCGTGATTTGTTTTTAGTTCTGATGAGAAACAGTCGCAGCCTAAACGTATAGCCTACAGCTACGAAGTTAAACACACATGAAATAAAGCACTAATCAATGTGGAAAGCTGATCGGATGTTATGCAGTACTCTTCGTACTAGCTTCATCGGCAGATTAGCAATGCAAGTGAACTGTACTAGCTACATACTGTTCACTCGACAGAGGCGCAAATGATCTCTGTTCCCCCTTCCAAGCTGTATTTTTCTCACGGTCTCTTTATACGTTGTACATGACAGGACAAGATGATAAAAACATTTTAAAAGCCCATAGTAATAAGTTTTCGTCCTTATTTCTGCATTAAACCGTCAATGGGAACTAATTGCAGGTAGGAGCTAACGTTACGAGTGTGCAGCTGAAGAAACCTCGGACCACACGCACTATAAGCTTGATCCAAGGTATCATCATTTGTGCTTGACTGTGTCATACCTCATTTGCATAGAATTGAGAAAGTCAAAATTCAAATGTCACTTCTCGGGCGCTTTTTTAAAAAAAAAATTATTAATTCATTTGTGTCAAATCCAAATCCTGCAGAAATCCAGGAGCTACCACGAATCCATGCCAGTCTCACTCACCTGCTTATTGAACTCACCTGGTTCCTGTTAGCCCTTGTTAAATTTGATGTATTTTACACCAGTTCTTTCACAGTCTGTGAGGTTTTTCCAGTCTAGTGTGTATTTCTGTACATTGCGGGGGGGTTTTTCTTCTTCTTTCAGCTCTGTACTTCTGTCCTCCATTTTAATTCTGTTTGCCTGATGTTTGACCTCTGCTTTATTGCTCATTGACCATGGGTTTGTCTGCTAATTTGGATGGTTAATAAACGGCTGGCATTGGCATCCACTTGCTTCTGCCTTGTGACCATTTGCAGGAAATTGAATGGCTATAATGTAATTTATTACTTGTTACAATGCCTTTATTTATTTATTTATTTACTTGAGTTAGTTAGTTTTTTTTTTGTGGGGGGGGGGGGGAGTTATCCCCCAACATCCGGTTGCTATGTATCTGAATTCTCTTTGTTGCTTGCTAAATAACCTCTAGCGAAACTACAGTTATTTTTTCAGAATTACAATTGTGATTTCTTTATTAGTATTCAATTTCAATACTATTTAAGTAACATACAAATCCAATGTAATTAAACAGCACTTTGTTTATTGAATTATGCTCGAGTTTGGCCCCCTATCTAAATATAATGCCCAGAAATTTGAAAAGGGAACGCAAACCTCATTTCTGCCCTCTTTACCTCATGTTACACCAAGAGCACGTGCAGCTAAACATGAAAGCACTTATATACACTTATGTGCGCTCTATACAGAAAATAAACACCCCTTCAGTCAGCTCGGTGTCTCCAATTTCCTCGCAAGATGACACGTAAGAATCAGAAGTAACCTTGTTACACGTACAAGTGCGAAACACGCCCATAATTTAAAAGGAATTGAGCGAAACCAAGCCCTTCGGGCGAGCATAAGAAATGCATGACCTTCAGTGTAAAGAAATCATTATCTCATAAAACACAAATGAGGAAACTCTTTATGACTTAGAATGATTTCATCACTGGGTCCACAGAGCCTAAATAAGTGACGGTTTCGCGGTGCTGTGAGGGTGTAGTCATAGTCGATAGTTCATCTGAGGTGTAGCAAATCTCATTTCATGCAGATTTAGAAAGCAATCACGTTGCGTCTCAAATCTGCTCAACAGAGACATGGACACATGAGGAAATTCTCGCTGCCTATCGTCCCGCCAAACAGTAAATAACATCGGAGAAAAACAATACTAGGCATTTTATTTCGATTTTCCAAAACCCAAACGGTTAGAGTTCGAGTGTGTGCATGCAATTCATTCTCATAAGCAGAAATGACATCAGACATTTAGGCCTTTCTTTTGGTTCGTTGGAGTCAGTCTTGTCTACAGAATGAAACATCCAAACCTTGTATTTGTTCAGAAAAAGCCTAAGAACCTCCGAGAAGTCAAAACTTTTAATTCATTGTTATTTCGGAGAATCATTAGACTTGTGGTATTTAATCTCTGCAAGTCTCATCTGATTGTTGAATCATGGTCAGGAAGTTAAAATCTTGGTATAATTCAATCAGCCTTTTTTTTTTTCTTGTGATGTCTAGGGTTAGGACTTCTGGAGACGAAGGCTATTCGTGGCCGACTAAAAACAAACAATCAGGAACAGTGGAATCACCCAGACATGTTTTGATTTCTAATAAGTTTCCAAGAAAAAGATACAGCATCAGAAGCTTTCTAGTAGGCTAAAATACATGACCGAATGCAGGAATGTTCCCAAACCAGGCCAGGGAGACTGTCCCACATCTATACCCCAGGAAACATGGCAAAAGTCCTCTTTATGGTCCTGTGAGAGACAACACTCAGGGGAACTTTGAGACATTTAAGGACCTCTGGTCTGGGTATCCAGGACCCTCTTTCAAACTTTGTACATGCTTCGGGAGCTGCGTGTTAAGGGGAGTGCTATGTTATGAATCTCCAGAGGGGACTATGGATTCCAAATCCCAGCAGTAACCGCACCTTTGCATCAAGGTCACATGACCTCCCACACCAGACTCTCATCTAAAGGGGGGTGCTAAGTTATGAATCTCCATTGGGGACTATGGACTCCAAATCCCAGCAGTAACCGCACCTTTGCATCAAGGTCACATGACCTCCCACACTCTCATCTCGGTTAACAAGCACCTGTGTATTTAAGTCACGGTTTGTTCAGCACTCAAGGTCTGGCTTTGTTTGTCCTACGTTGTCACGTTATGCTCTCCCGTGTCCTAAATATTGCTTTATGTTTGTTTTCCCTTCTTCACGTATGCTTAGTGTCTTGTGTGTTTGTTTCAACTCTTATTAAGCTTTGAATCTGCATGTGCATCCGCCTCCGTCTCTGCATCGGTGACACTTTTTGTCCCGCAAGCTTCATTTATTTTGTTGAAGCCCACAGTCTCCCAGTGCCGATGCACAGCTCTAATCTCAACCGGATGTCCTGTCAAACTTTCTGGGAATCTTTATAATAATAATAATAATGATAAAAAAGGAACTCTGTCCCTCCTATTCATATCTGTATTTGTTTAGAACACATTATCTGTTTGTTCTGAATTAATGTATTTGCATTCAGTTGCATCCCAAACCACTGGCTTTGATTGATATCTATTTGAGTGATGTTTGGTTCTTAATATGGTCAACTACTTAATGAATGGGATTGTCTTGCCTGATGGATTGACAGGGTGCCATGGAGGGGAAGGAGTCCAGTTTGCACCAGGAAACACCTGGGGTCACTCAGGGATTAGTGCTTGGCACCCTGGGGTCACCCATGGATCAGTGCTGGGAACCTGATTTGCAGCAGGAAACACTTGGGGTTCCCTGTGGATGAGTGCTTGGCCCCCTGAGGTCAAGCATAGAATAGTATTTGGCACTCTTTTCTTCTCACTGTATCCAGTTATTTACTCAGACAACCTCTCGTGACGTTGCTATGCAGACGACCTCCAACTCGTCATCGGATATGTGATTTTTTTTCCCTCGTTTTTTTTTTTTCCAATCTATGCCAAGGCACACTGAAGCTTCTCTGGTGACTCAGTTGCCCAATACTTTACTAAGCCACTGTACATGAGCTATATATATTGTTGTTTATTATTATTTTGGCACCTGAGATGCACCACCACAGAACCTAACATGGCTTTTCCACGTCTGCTATATGGCTTATTACAAAACTCGGCAGAATTTTCTCCCACTCTCTTGTTAAACTTTTTTTTTTTTTTGGCTCTATCTACCCTGCTGTCACTCTCGCCCATCGAGGTGTTAAGCTGCCATGGTGTGAGAGCAAGGTGTGTAATGACTCACTGTGGCGAGCTCGTCGAACTTTCCAAAGAGCTCGTTGAGCAGCTTCACCAACTCCTGCGCCGTGCACTGTGACGCCAGGCTGGTGAAGCCCACGATGTCCGCAAACAGGATGCTGCAGGGACGAAGGGAGAGAGAAAAGGAGGTTTAGGTTCCAGAGCATCGATGCTTGATGTCCGCTTTACTTTTTAACCCACAATATCATCAAGTTCTCATTAAATCGCCTGGAACGTTGGAGACAATGTAGATCGTAATGGCATGATTGTGCCTAGTGTGAGAAATTTGAAATGTCTTCAACAAGAGCGATGTTTAGTGGAGCAGATTGTAGTCTGATCGTTTCCTCTGTTACAGGAATTCTTTTTTGTGTACATTTATTCATTCCATTAATGTTTCCTGAAGTCATTTTACCAGAACACTAAATATTATTTAAAAGCTTTATTTTTTTTTACGTCGATTGTATTAAGTCACGTAAACGGCTTTTAAATCTCTCTAAATGCTATAGTACCCTCATACATCTCCGAACGCCGGATACACTCGGTTCCGAAACGTGATTTAAGATCATCTAGTGTTTGCCTTCTCCATATTTCATGTAAAAAGAGGTGAAGCGGCATGCACCAAAGAGTTGTAACGCATTAGCGTTAAAACTCTTAGCATTTTACTATTCCTAATACTATTCCTATTTTTATTATTATTATTATTATTATTATTATTATTATATACTACTGTAGATTTTCTTTTTTCAGTCAGTGCTATTATTTTACGGCGTTTTTTATTATCCAAAGCGATAAAGATGATTTAGAATGCTGAAGGAAAACAAAAATCAATACGCCTACACTACAGGAAAGGGTTCTGTATGACAGTAATCTGTAATCTGTATGACAGTAAATCTATACGACATTAATCTGTGTGTTTGGATGCTCGTCCACTCTCACATGTTCCCTCAGGTTTGCTGATGGTGGGTGGGACGCTGATATCCCAGAGTCCCCACACACCCATCCCGCATTGTTGTACCTTCTGGATCTCACAAGTCCCAGTACTGGCACTGGTCCCAATATACACCCATTTGAACCAGTGTAGATTAAGCTATTAGCTAATAATCTGTTGTCTCGCTTGATCCAGATGTCAGATCTGCCCAATTCATCCTCCTTCTTTATTTCTGCTCGGAGGTCAGGGATTGGCACCTCTGGAATGTCCATAAGGGATCTAAATCTACATCCAGAGTTCTGTAAAGCTGATATCTAAAGCAGAAGTGGTGTACAAACAAAACTGAATTGAATAAATAAATCAAATAAAACAGTGGGATGGACTGTAATAGCACGATAAGCAGTGTTTTTTTTTGTCTTATTCACTAGAAGAGTAAGAAAAGATGTGCGAACAGGAACTAATTGTTTTGTTGACGTTCCACAAAATGAAGTGTAACTACAGACAATGTTTATAGACATCTGTAGTATAACGTCACGTTCTCCATTCATCTTCTATACCGCTTTATCCTTTTCAGGGAGCATGGAGTACAAGACGGGGTACACCCTGGACAGAGTGCCAGTCCATCGCAGGGCACACTCACACACCCATTCATACACTATGGACAATTTAGACACACCAATCAGCCTACCATGCATGTCTGTGGACTGGGGGAGGAAACCGGAGTACCCGGAGGAAACCCCCGCAGCACGGGGAGAACATACAAACTCCACACACACAGGGACACGGTGAGACTCAAAGCCCCGGACCCTGGAGGTGTGAGGCGAACGTGCTAACCACTAAGCCACCGTGCGCCCCATCACGTTCTTAAAAAATGAAAAATTGTCATTCTTGCACAACTACTGTCGTGCAAAAAAGGGAAAAAAGCACTTTTTTGACAAACTGTTATAGAAAATAATCAACTGTGGGGTGTTTACAGCGACTCTGCTTCATCAGTCATTGATTATTTTCTTATAACAGCACAACACCGAGTGTTCTATTCCTCGCTTAAGAATAATAATAATAATAAGAAGAAGAAGAAGAAGAAGAACAAGAAGAGGAAGAATCATGCAGAACACAGACAAGGATACATTCATGTTATCTGATAATTTAAACGCAGCTCCGGTAACGTTCAAAACTCCGCAGTTTAACAGCGCACTTAAGAATGAAGAGCTCCTGACGAAGACAGTGTGATTAGCTTGAGAATACACAAGAACATCACACCTTTTGGTCACAGTTGCAGCAAAAAAAAAAATCATGCTGAGCAACTTGTCACAAACAGATATGGTCCTTTGGGCAAATGTGCGTGTGAGTGTATGAGCTGCTCTTGTAATTGTAGCAGGATGTATTCAGGATTCTGAATAAAATCATTTTTATTGAAACGTATCTTTAGTAACCGGAAACATGTAGGCGCCATGCACACGCACTTTCACAAACTCGTTCACACCTGGGGCTGATTTTAGCCAGGCCACCTGCTGGCATGCTTTCGGGAGGTGGGAGGAAACCGGAGAACCCAGAGGAACCCCAGATGGAGACGGGGGAGAACGTGTGAAGCTCAGGATCAGACTGTAGAGCTGTGAGGCGTCGAGACAACCCGCTGGAATTCAGTGGCATTCTTTATTGTTTGTTTTTCTAAAGATCGGCATGAGATTGCTGTGGATGGTACCACACGGACTCCCTAAAGATGGCTGTGGATGCTCTTCCTTGGATAGACTAAACAGTAAAGACTAAAACGCTTGCTCAAGTCAAGTGGAATGATTTATAATCTCACCATCCCAGGTGAGGATGGGTTCTCTTTTGAGTCTGGTTCCTCTCAAGATTTCTTCCTCATGTCGTCTCAGGGAGTTTTTCCTCACCACCGTTGCCTCAAGCTTGCTCATTAGGGATTGATTTAAATGTCAAATTTATATCCGGATTTCTGCAAAACCGCGTTGTGACTATGTCCGTTGTTATTACCACCATCCATCCATTTTCCGTACTGCATATCCTCCATGGGATACAAGGCAGGGGACACCCAATGGTGGGCCAGTGGTGGCCCTATGGCGGTCCAATGGTTGCCCAATGGTGGTCCACTGGTGGTCCAATGGTGGCCCAAAGGTGGCCCAATGGTGGTCCAATGGTGTCCCAATGGTGGCCCAATGGTGGTCCAATGGTGTCCCAATGGTGGTCCAATGGTGGTCCAATGGTGGCCCAATGGTGGTCCAATGGTGGTCCAATGGTGGCCCAAAGGTGGCCCAATGGTGGTCCAATGGTGGCCCAATGGTGGTCCAATGGTGGTCCAATGGTGGTCCAATGGTGTCCTAATGGTGGCCCAATAGTGACAGGCTCTGGGTTGCTGATCAGAAGGTCAGGAGATCAAGCCCCAGCACTGCCAAGCTACCACTGTTAGGCCCTTGGGCAAGGCTCTTAACCCTCAATTGCTCAGATGTATAAATGAGATAACTGTAAATCGCTCTGGATAAAGGTGTCTGCCAAATTCCTTGAATGTAAATGTTTAAAGAACACTTATTGGATTTTAATTGAGCAAACATTTGTGGTCATTTTTCCTTTTATTTATTTCTTTTTGTGTGTGTGTGATGATTTCAACATAAACACATCTAAATCAAGGCTTAAATGATGAATAAATTACTCCCGCTTTACCTTAAGCAGTGCTCATCCAGCTCAAAGACCTGGTGCTAAAAATGAACGAGTGTTCAGATGCCGTGTGGTCAGTGTGTGGGCTGCTTGTTTGAGCGGTGTAACAGAACACCACATCTTTAGAGGATCCGCTAAATGCCACTCTGTCAGAACACAGATGTCACCGTGATTGGGCTCTATAAATTCAATTTGCTGTGAATATTTTAATTGGACGGCCATCTGTGACAACATAAAGAGGGATAACTTTCCTCTTTCCTAAAGTGTGTGTGTGTGTGTGTGTGTGTGTGCTTGTGTTTACAGTTTTTCATTTTATTTTCGAATTGTACCTTTTATCCATTATTTATCTATATATTTGATGTAAAAAAAAAAAAAAAAAAGTCCTGTTATCACTTACGTCAGACTAGCTATGAACACTATTATAAAAAAATAAAATGTGCTTGTTCTAATACATAATTATACGTTTCTATGGTAACAGCTCATTCACAGTGATGTGTACGGCAGACGCTGAACATTTGCAAAATCAGATTTGTGGCGTTTATTTAACATTTATGGGAGGAGTCAAGTGTCAGAGCATGACAACGCGATAAGCTGCGTTTTTTTTTTTTCGTCTCGTTTTTCGTTTGTTTTCCAAACAAACAAACAAACAAACAAACAAAGAAACAAACAAAGAAACAAACGTTTTTTTTTTTCTCTTCAAGAGCAATTTGAAAAAGCTTCAAATAAAACTTAGCCAGGATTCATCACTTCCTGCCTCGCCATATAGTCGCTATTAGAACGTTCTCGAAGACGCGGCTGCGTGAAAATATTTACATTTACAGCATTTGGTAGACGCTCTTATCCGGAGCCACTTACATTTATCTCACTTAAACAGCTGAGCATTTGGGGTTTAAGGGCCTTGCTCAAGGGCCCAGATATGAACTCACGTCCTTGTAGCAAGAACCGTCACCACGTTAACGAGTATAACGTTTGGTTTTTTTTCCGTTAAATCCACGTATTATCTTATTGTCTTAGACTATGTGGAGCGTCTGCCATAGTACAGTCCCAAGTCCCTGTGTATGAGCTGTTACTATGGAAACGATAACGTATTAGAATGAGGGCATTGATGTTAACGTATCGATTATGTTACAGCCGGAGCTACCTGTGCGGTTATACAAACATTAATGCGGAGCTCTATATATAAAAATAAATACACCTTGTTGAACTGATTAAAGAGGTATTTATTGATTTATCTACCGGCTGAGTAAAAGTGAACGCAGCTCAGTAGTAGTCACTAATCGATAATCCCTGTACAGATTTAACATAAGCGACATGTTTGCCGGCACTCTGCCACAGAAGCGCTCTGTCACGCTGGCACTCCACAGCGTTCCGCCAGCTCGTTTGCACCTGTGGCCCTTGACATTTATTGAGCGTAAGTGGGAAAATGTATCTGTCGATCATGCAGACAACCCTCCCATAATGCACTGCAGCCATGCATCGCAAACAGAGACGGCTGTATACCCGGAGAAGCGTTCGGACTCTATTCAACTCTATTACTGCCACAAACAACCACCAGATTCCATCGAACCAGCGTCGGCCAGGACACTCCAGCGCTCTGGCGTGCCTTCAGTTCCTGCACAAGACCTTGTCACTGTTTCATCCGTCAAGCTCTGTGTGTGTGTGTGCGTGAGAATGTAGATGCACGTGTGTGTGTGTGTGTGTGTGTGTGTGTGTGTGTGTGTGTGTGTGTGAGTGAGAGAGAGAGAGACAACAAGCTGGAGGACAGCTTCCCAATTATGCTAATGCGAAAGCTTAGCGCTAACCAGCACAGCGTGAGGGGAATAGGACAAGCGGCTCTTCTGATGGAAAACACACACACACACACACACACACACACGCATGCACACTGATCTGGAGTCAAGGTTGCCGTGAATATAAAGTGCATCCACAAAAGCAAATATATACATATACAAATATACATTCTGCTCCAAAAGTATTGGCACCCTTGTGGGAAACAAATGTCACATAACTGCAAATATGAGAAAAATCTAACTTGTAAGAATCCATATATATATATATATATTCATTGGCCACTTCATTGGAACTCATTCATGTGACTATTTAATCAGCCAATAAGGAAAGAGCTTCAGTAAATGTCCACATCAAATATCATAATGAGGAAAGCTGTGGAAAGTCATCTAGGTGACTTTGACCGTGGCCTGGATGTTGGTGCCAGTTTGAGTATTTCAGAAACTGATGATCTGCTGAGATTTACACAAAATGAAGCAAACACCCCCCACACACACACACACACACACACACCCCCAGAAAAAAAACATCCTGTGAGCAGCAGTTCTGCAGTCGATGACAGAGGTCAGAGGAGAATGTCCAGATTGGTTCAACTCACAGGAAGACTATGGTAACGCAGATAAACACTCTTCACAACCGAGGTGAGCAGAAAAGAATAGGGTAGTAGGGTGTGTTGGTGTGTGGTAGTGTGTGGTAGAGTGTGTTGGTGTGTGGTAGTGTGTGGTAGAGTGTGTTGGTGTGTGGTAGTGTGTGGTAGAGTGTGGTAGTGTGTGGTAGGGTGTGTTGGTGTGGTAGTGTGTGCTGGTGTGTGGGTATTGTGTGTTAGTGTGTGGTAGGGTGTGTTGGTGTGTTGGTGTGTGGTAGTGTGTGGTAGTGTGTGGTAGTGTGTAATGGTGTGTGGTAGTGTGTGTTGGTATGTGTTAGTGTGTGGTAGGGTATGTTGGTGTGTGGTAGTGTGTGCTGGTGTGTGGTAGTGTGTGGTAGTGTGTGTTGTCTGTATCAAAACCATCCGTCAACTTTTTTGGATGTAAGTTTTGATGTAGTTCTGATTTTTTAATGTAGCCTTCTCGCCTGTTCTTTTTGAAGATCATATTAATATTTTGAACTTCCTGATTGACTCCTCCTTTACTCTGGATGTACGTCGTGTCCAGAAAGGTGTCTAATACTGTTTGAATCGATTGCTTTCTGGAACTCGTCGCTGCTGTGGGATTTGTGGATGTTGTACAGCTTCCTCTGTTGTGTGTGTGTGTGTGTGTGTGTGTGTGTAGAGTGGTTAGTCTACTTAATGAACACAGTAATTTGACTGTGATCAGACAGAGGGGATAGTGGCTTGACAGTGAATGCACTGAGAGAGAAAGGGTCTAAATCTGTTAACGTCTAATCTACTGTACTAATCCCAAGAGGTAAGCAAAATGTACATCTTCCTAAAGAGTCCCCTCGTATCCTAGCATTGACGATGCGTTCAGGTCTCCGCACAGGAGCACATTTCCATGGGGCTGGAAATGGCATGTCTCTCTATCTCTAACCCTGCCAACATGTCTTCAGAGTAGTATGGAGACTCTTTGGAGGAACAGGTCCAGCCGGGAAGAGAGTATGGATTTTTCTATTTGCGTTGTGTAGGTGGGATTTGTACCAGATGATAAGAGCCCCTGAGTCTCTGCCCTGGAGCACTGTGCTCAGTTTTTGGGAGGGCGCTAGGGTTTCCCTATAGTCTCGGGGACAGCGACCGTGTCAGCCTTGCACCAGGTCTCCTGAAGGATGATGATGTCACGGTTTTTAATTTGTACATGGAAGTCATTGTTTAGGCTTTTTAGTCCAAACGCTGATGAGTTCAGTCCTTGAATATTCCACATGCTGATGGTGAGTGAAGTCATGTTGTGTTTTACATCGTTTTGTTTACAAAATGAGAATAACTAGCCAAACAGTCATTTATATATATATATATATATATATATATATATATATATATATATATATATATATAGGTAGATACCTATACAGGTGCATCTCAAGAACTTAGAATATCCTGGAGAAGTCATTTCTCTCTCTCTCTCTCACTCTCTCTCTCTCTCTCTCTCTCTCTCTCTCTCTCTCTCTCTCTCTCTCTCTCTCTCCCCTCCTTTGGATTGCACCCGTTCCACATTGATGGATGTTCCATGTTACCAACTAAAAAATATCCCTTATGAGAATTGTGTATAATATTATGTTACAGAACATTACATTATTCATTTTGGCAGCCGAGGCGCTTATCCAGGGAAATTACGACCTCGCTGGCATTTCAATTTGCAGCCTGTTTATGCTCCGAGTTCATTTTTAGCCTATTTTCTGCATCTAATTTATTTTTAGTAAATTAACATTTTTTTCTCTCTCTCTCTCTCTATCTCTCTCTTTTTTTTTCCTCTTTCTCCCTCTCTTTTCAATTGCTGCTGCCGTACACCAGATGACAGATGGCTGTAATCACGGCCTGAGCTCGTTTACAGCAGGAAAACAGCAATGAGCGATAGGTGTTACTGTGATACATAGCTGCTGACTATGCTAACCTTTTGACCAAGCTAAAGCGGTATGAGTCACTAATGCGTGCGTTTGAGCCAACAAACAAAAAAAGCAAAGTGGTTTAAATAAAACTATCCATCGTTATAGAATGTAGGTCGAACCAGAGCTTTAAATACTGTATGCTAATAGGGTGGAACAAACAGTTGATTAAATAATAAAAGTGCTAATAAGAATCAAAACAGCACCGTGCTCAAAAACTGAATTGCGATCAGTAGAAACGACTTTCTGGAAATATTAATAGAAACCTTTTCAAAATTCTTGATTCTGATTGGTCAGAAGACTTTCTTTAAGGTTCCTCCAGAGTATCATCCCTTGAGGGTACTAAGACGGTTAAGCTCAGTGTGAATGTGTAGAACGCCTTGCTTTTTAGCCAGCAATGATGTTGTGCCGTTACAGGAGAATAATCAACAGTAACTCTGCATCGTCACACCGCCATATCCTGTGTAAAGATACTTGGATTCAGAGCAGAGTAAACACAGTTGCTTAAGTTGATTGAACAGATCACACGCTCGTGGTTGCCAGATTTTTCTTGAGTAGAAACATCCGAGAGAGGGTTTTACAAATAGCGTCACAAGCGCCTGCTTTGTATCTCCCTGCAGTTCTCGCCTGGTGTCACACTGAAGTTATGTAGAGTTGAGCCTGGTCAGTAGCAGGATGGAAGACCTCATAGGGAATGGGAATGATTGCTCAGTGGTCAAGAAAAACCCCAGGACACTTAAAGTAAAAGAGTAGGGGTGTAACCCTGGTGAAATTGACCCTTCTCTATCATGGCCCCCTAATAATCTCCATCTCTGAATGGGCTCCATCACTCCCCTCTCCACTGATAGCTGGCGTGTGGTGGGTATTCTGGTGCACTATGGCTGCCGTCGCTTCACTCCGATAATGCCCAGCTTTTTCTTGCTAATTTTACAAACGTAAACATGCCCACAGTTTGAAGAATAAGCTGACCAAGCAGTCATTTGATGTGTCACATACTGCTATGATGAGTTTAAAGCTTAAATGTAATTCCAATTTTAAAGGGAGAATAATTTGAATGAATAGGGAGTAGCGCTGGACTTAATGCTGAGTATAATACTCACTCGAGCCGATACTGCGCAAGAAAAATGCGCTTCCGTCCAAGGTGAGAATCATGCATAGTTGATATGGACCCACCCCTATTTTACTCCAACTCCACCCAGTGTGTATAAGTCTCCGGTAACTTCTAACTAGCATCTAATCTAAAAAGTTTGAGGTCTGAATACCAATGGGTATAATTTTGGTATTAAATCGTCACTACAAGCACAATGAGCTATGAACATAGTCCTAATTCTTAATAGGTTTATTTATATATATATATATTGCAAAAATGTCATTGAATATATCACAATATAATATTTTTGCCCATCTCCCACTCCTACAGCGACCTCCCTACCTCTGTTGGATCTTTTTTGGTTTCTTCCAGCTTTCAGCAAGTTCCCCTCCAAAACCCAGCCGAATGCCGCCTACCGCTATTTAACCCCTCAATTAACATGTGATGAAATGCGTGATGTCGGTGTTAATAAAAGGCGAATGTTTGCTGGTTTGTTTGTTTTTTCATTACAAAGTCACGCTGGGATGTAAATGAAGTGTCGTTCCAACTGCTCTGACTTGGATACGGGTTATAAAAAAAACAAAAAAACAAACAGCCTTGGATTTAATTATCGGCTCGTACTAATTATCAGCTCTGTAATAAAGTGCGGTGTTCGCAGATATACTGTATATATACATGTGCAAAGAATAAACAGATTATAGACCTTCCATACAGCGTGAATTTATAACGCGGTACTAATTAGGATTTGGCCAGAATCCAGGTAAATATTAATAAGTGTATCTTGCAAAACACATCGCTGTAGACCTAAAGTAATGATGAGAGTGATTCTCAGGTCATGTTTCCAGATACTCATTAAGAATTGAAAGCATTAAATGTCTTCATTATTGTGGGAGACGTACTGTATACGCAACCCAGAACCCCATTTACAATTACTACATCAGCAGGGGTGCCAATTTTTATGCACCTTGCAATAAAATCAAAAACACACCACAAGAGCAGTCTTCTTTCCGGCCCCTAATATAACCAAGGGATCCACATAGGAATCCGGAATGATTGACAGTTGTGTAGCTGTTTTGAACTCTCTGTTATTAACTGACTCCCTGGAAGCCCCGCCCCCTCCGCTTGACTAATAATCTCGATTGTCTCGCTTCAAAGATGCGCGCTGGCTTTCTCTGAATTCTGACGCAATTCCATGCTAGGACTAAAAACACTCCCAAGATCCCGAAACTTTCACGCTCCGTCCCCAGACGTCCATGGTTAAACAAGCGTTTCATTTCAGACCTTTTTTGAGTCTCCGTTGCAGTAAATCTCCTTCACTGGCTCAGGACAAGCCAAGCCTTCATCCCTCATCCTTACACGTTGGCTCTGCTCACCCTCCACAGGGGCCGAGGATGAAACAGGAAGAGCGGGAGATAAAGGGATCAGGAAGAGAAGGATTTCAGGCAGCTGGTAAGGGGGAAGAGTTAGTGCTCGATGGCACTGGACAAGACTCCGAGCCTTCTGTCCGAAACCAGCGATTGAACTTATCGTGGAATCTTTCATTTATGATTCATGAGTCATTTTAGGGTTGACAGGCTCCCCTGCAGCTGTGGGTTCGAACAGATAGGACAACTGGGCACCATAAACAGAAGCGGAAATATAGAACTGGGAATTTAACGACGTTGTGCGAATTTGTAGTGGGCGGGGCTACGTTTCATCGCAGGTCACATAATTGTTTTGTTTTTTAAGTACAAATCAGAATAAGCCATGTGCTTGCATCAACTCCACTTTCACCCCAAACACAGAAGCTAGCGTGAAGTCTTTCCTGCCCTCTAGATCCGACTCCATGTCTCATTTCCACAACTCGAGTATTATTTGTTTATTTTTATTTTGTAGTTGGAAATCTCAGCGTTCTTTTTTATTTTTTGAATCATTTGGCTCATTGATTTGGCATTACTCACCCTGAAGCTATTTCCCAGCGAAAATCCTGTCCGTATATTTGAATCTACGAGCAGCAAGACAATCAATCTGCTGTCTGTTCTCTTTAGTTTTATGCTATGACCCTCGCATCTCGCTGACATAACACAGATGCCGTAAAAATGACAAACCATTGAGAATTGAATCAGGTGATCTGGGTGGACTGGCCCATTTCCGTGTGTTGCATAAGGATGGAGGAATCTTTTTCTAATGACTTATTCCAAATCTGTCTGCGTGGAAAGGAAAGAAGGATTTCTAATGTGTGTTGTGTGTGTGTGTGTGTGTGTGTGTGTGTGTGTGGTTGGCATGAACTGAGGATATGAAACGGAAATAAATTCAGCCTTCAGCACATGCTGTTAATATTAGCACAAGTAGAGTATAATTATAAGCGTGAATTGAGTTTCAATTGCCTGAAAGTGCGCTGAAACGAGGACGTGACTGAGCGTCTGAATGAGGGTTACGATCAGGTCATGTGCAGTGTCTTGCATAATATTCACACCCTTGAACTTTTCCACATTTTGTAGTGTTACAACTTGGAACTGAAATGGACTTCGCTGGGATTTTATGCCATGGAATACATAGAATAGCTCATAATATTGAAGTGTGTGTGTGTGTGTGTGGGGGGGGTCAATACAGTATGAAATATTATTTCCAAAAAGAAACACATGAAGGTTGTGATTGACAAGCAGCAATCAAAAAATAAGTCCTGGACATTTCTGGTTACCGTTTGGTTATGAACAGATATTCCAGGCTTCTAAACAACCCAATGATTGCCATTTACTCCATTGTTAAAACATATCAAGAATATGGCACAACCACGACCCTGCTAAGAGGAGGCTGTCCACCAAAATTCATTGACCCGGTAAAAAAGGATCAGTCAGATAAACAACCAAGAGGTCAAGAGTAACCCTGAAGGAGCTGGAGAAATCTACAGCTGAGTTGGGAGAAGCTCAGATAGGACAACCATAGCTTGGACACTCCACAATGCTGTGCTTCATGGAAAAACAGCAAGAGGGAAGAAATTATTTATATAAAACATCAACAACAACAACAACAACCAGACTCGGCAGACATGTTGGAAAGGATGCTTTGGTCTGACGTGACCAAAACTGAACATTTTAGCCTGTTTTTCCAGAACCCCAACACTGCACATCATCCTGAGAACACCAATCCCACGGTGACGCATGGTGGTGGTAGCGTTCATGTTGTCGGGATGCTTTTCATCAGTACGGACCAGGAAACTGGTCAGGGTTGAGGGCACGATAGATGCCTCCAGATACAGGCCAGTCCTAGAAGAAATCCTGGTGTTGGGATTGAGTTTAAGAATTTCATCTTTCAACAGGACAAGGACCCTAAGCATAGTGGATTTGGGTGGGTACAAAACCAATATCCTGAATGTTTTAAAGAAGAATCTGCGCTGTTCACCAAGATGCAATCTGACAAGCGTTTGAAAAATTGGGCAAAAATATCAGGATGTCAGTTTCCTGGTTGTAACACTACACACTGTGAAAGGGTTCAAGGGAGTGAATGAATGTCCTCCATTTTGTTAGAAAAACAACGAGCTTGCAGACAGACATCTTGGTTTCTATTGGTTCATGCATCTGAGGTTCATGGCACCAAAGTTGCTCTAGTTTAACCATGGCTGAAATGTAATGCCTCTTTCACATTCTGTGCCTAAGTATTTCCTCCTTTGGTATTTTATGGGATAAAACTACTTAAAAATCCTATCATTTGGACTGTGGTTGAGATGTTGGTTTTTTTTTAATTTATTATTATTATTATTAGTCTAAAAATTCATAACACAAGGTCAATTAAATGGCCAATTTAAGTCAATATTCGACGTCAGTGGATGTCTCAATTCAGAGACAAAAAGCTTAACGAATCTCCTCTAAAGCGTTCCCATATCCTCCGTAACCCGAGGTTCCATCCGAACAGAGCAGCAGAACCGGATAAACAAAACAAAGCAAAAAAACAACAACTGGGTTTTGGTCCATTACCTGACGTTGTCATGGCGCTGGATGTAGATCTTGTGAAAAATCCGGTCGGGAGGTTTCAGGAAGTCTTCCTTCATCTCCATAGCTACGTTCCTGGGCAAGAGGCTCATCAACAGTCGCTCCTACAAATGTATATACGTGTGTGTGAGGGGGTTGCATAAACTTTCAGGAAGAAAAAAGGTGCAAAATCCAGATAAATCGCAGGTAAAGGACGAGCAGGAGGATGTGGCCGAGGACAGACGGATTCTCGCAGATTGGAGATGAGCGCGGTTACCTGCTTCTCGTTCTCGTCCTCCATGCGCAGTCTCTCCTCGATGCAGTTGCGTGCCTGCAGGAAGGCCTTTCTCTGAGCACGCTCGGTGAGGATCCGCACAAACAGACCGGAGAGGTTCACGCTGGTGAAGAGCACCGTGTTGGCCACCAGCTATCTCA
>CM022756.1:6803664-6811164 GCA_012411365.1 Ameiurus melas
AACTTGACCCTCTCTGATTCTCGCCGGCAAATTTTATTTGTATTTTTTTTCGATTTTGTCGCGGTTTTCGAAAAAAATACAATTCCGAAAACATTCGCGGAAAACTGCGTGATGATTGTCGGTAAAGGGGAGCTTGTAGCTGTATTCTTGTCGAGCTGTATTCCGAAGGCGTCCGAAGCCCGGACGCGTGTTGTGATGACGCCACACGACGCATTTTGGCCCGGATCCACAGAAATTTGGAGAAATCGCAAAGCTCCCGCGAGTCTTGTGGGATTTGCTTGATTTTGTGAAACAAATCGCTACATCCTGGAAGGACTCAGTAACGATATACATATATACATATATATATACAAGAAATAAACAACAACTACAAACTACAGACTAACAATTACCCCCCGAAAAATTTGCACCCGCAATTGTTCAGAAACCCTGTTACTAAATAAACATGTACTTTTATTATGAAATTTTCACTTCTTTTTTTTTTATTTTTTTACACACACACAAATGTTTACTAGGTCAGTGCCTGAGAGAAAACGAGACCCGTGTTCAGCAGCCGCGTCGGGAAACCTGGGAAACCTGCGGCGGATTCAGAATCCCTGCAGCGCTTGGTCTTTATGGATAACCTTCACACACAGCACTCACACACACACACACAAACACACACACACACACACAGTGTGAACAGCTGAGTCATCACGCCTCTTCACAGAGGCAGAGATCATCACATCGTCACTGTCGCTCCTGGTTCTAGTCTTACACGTACGGGTAAAACGCAGTTAATTACCATCTCCAACCCTGGCGCGTGCTCAGAACTCTGAGACAGTGTATAACAGCTCATTTAGAAGCTGCGCTAATGAGTTACGAGACAAACAGCTGCAGCTGGACACGAGTTTACACACGCAGCGTTCCGCACTGGTCCGGGGAAGACTCGGTAACGGCCTCAGATAAACGAGATTATAAGAACGATGCGTGATTAACTCTATGTGTTTGTGTGTCTGTCTCATACTGTGTCTTTCGCTCTTGTGTGTGTCTCTCTGTGTCTCACTCTTTGTGATTGTGTGTATGTCTCTCTCTCTATGTGTCTCTATGCGTCTCACTCTTTGTGATTGTGTGTATGTCTCTCTGTGTGTGTCTCTATGTGTCTCACTCTTTGTGATTGTGTGTATGTCTCTCTCTCTATGTGTCTCTATGTGTCTCACTCTTTGTGATTGTGTGTATGTGTCTCTATGTGTCTCACTCTTTGTGATTGTGTGTATGTGTCTCTGTGTGTGTCTCTATGTGTCTCACTCTTTGTGATTGTGTGTATGTCTCTCTGTGTGTGTCTCTATGTGTCTCACTCTTTGTGATTATGTGTATGTCTCTCTCTCTATGTGTCTCTATGCGTCTCACTCTTTGTGATTGTGTGTATGTCTCTCTGTGTGTGTCTTTATGTGTCTCACTCTTTGTGATTGTGTGTATGTCTCTCTGTGTGTGTCTCTATGTGTCTCACTCTTTGTGATTGTGTGTATGTCTCTCTCTCTATGTGTCTATGCGTCTCACTCTTTGTGATTGTGTGTATGTCTCTCTCTGTGTGTGTCTCTATGTGTCTCACTCTTTGTGATTGTGTGTATGTCTCTCTCTCTCTGTGTGTCTCTATGTGTCTCACTCTTTGTGTGTGTGTCTATTTTTCAGTCTCACTCTTTTGTGTGTGTGTCTCTCTCAGTCTCACTCTTTGTGTTTGTGTGTATGTCTCTCTGTGTGTGTGTCTCTGTGTCTCACTCTTTGTGTGTGTGTGTGTCTCTCTAGCAGTCTCACTCTTTGTGTGTTTGTGTGTTTCTCTCTCAGTCTCACTTTTTGTGTTTGTGTTTGTGTGTGTCTGTCTCTCTGTGTCTTTCTCTCGGTCTCACTCTGTTTTTGTGTGTGTGTCTCTCTGTGTCTCTCTCAGTCTCACAATTTTGTGTGTGTGTCTCTCTCTTGCAGTCTCTCTCGCAGTCTCTCTCTCGCAGTCTCACTCTGTGTTTGTGTGTGTGTCTCTCTCTGTATCTCTCAGTCTCACAATTTTGAGTGTGTGTCTCTCTCTCTCGCAGTATCATTCTGTGTTTGTCTGTGTCTCTCTCTGTGTCTCTCTCTCAGTCTCACTCTTTGTCTGTGTCTCTGTGTGTGTGTGTGTGTGTGTATCTCTCGCTGTGTCTCTCTCTGTTGCTCTTTGGGTATGTCTCTCTCTGTCTTGCTTTTTGTGTGTGTCTATCTCTTTCTGTGTGTGTGTCTCTCTCTGTCGCTCTGGGTGTGTGTCTCACTCTCTGTCTTGCACTCAGCGAGTTCTAATGGCCTGATGAGGTCCATCCTTTTAAATGGAAGACGGTACAATGGTGCTTTTGAGGTGGCTGATATTTGAGACATGTGAACATCAGGGTGTCTCAGGGTCTCCACACACAACTGCTCCAAAGGGAAATCCCTCCCCACTCCCCATTCCCCATTTCCCGTGTCCTCCTGACCCAGTGCAGGCGGCATGATGGATCCTGATCCTGAAGAGGCCCGGTTTCACCCCCAGGGTGTTGGTTGGTTGGTTTCAGTTTTGTAGCACCTTGGTCACGGGGATCTGGAACCGGAGGGAGAAGAGAAAAAAAGAGAGAAAGGGGAAAAGGCATATGTAGCCGATTGCACCGACCTCTATCTGGATGGCTTCGTCCATGGTCACCGGACCTGCTGCTCCGCTCCTATTGGGAGCCATGTGATGAACTGCTCCAGCAGTGCCAGATCAAGAATTCCTTCTGCGTCTTGTTCCTCAGCCAGCATCCACCACCGAGTCCATGCACTGCTGGACAAAGACAAACAGGCAGCTGACCACAGTGAGTTTCAGGACCCAGAAGTGTCATCACTGTTCCTCATGGTCTAATACTCCAGCAGCTGCTGTGTAGAGATAAGTTAAATAATACACAAAATAAACACACGTAAATGCTCATGCAAACCCATGCTGAAATACACCCTCTATAATACGACTTGTTGCTCAAAGACATGAAAAAAGACAGCGAACCGATGTTATTACGCTTACAGCCTGGCTGTGTGTTTCACATATTCAGCGTTTGTAGTATTTTAAGCCCTTTGTTTCCCTCAGAAACACAATGAGCCACGGTGCTAAATGATCAGACGCTTTCATGTGGCGAGTCCAGCTGAGTACCTTGGAGCTTGTGTAAGGATTTTAAATTTATTTTTTGCCAAGATATATATAAAAAAAATCCTACCTCACCAGCCATTGAAGCTTTTAAATTTAGATATTGAATTCCCCATTTTCACAGCGAGAAAGTCTTTTCATTCTATTTTTACCGGCTGAATGAACGGCACAACAGAGCAGGCAATCACGTAAGAGCCATTTATTTATACACAGTGGAAACCAAATCCAGTGACGGCGGTATATCACTGTACTGTAGTCTGTGAAGGTAGTGACTATATTTACGACATATAAAATAAAGTCCAGATAGCGGAACATTCCTTAGACGTGCCGTGAAATGTATAGAGTTTCTCGATACATTTTGTTGCAATAAAGCAACACACACAAAGCAAAATCAGTTGCTGGAATAGATGACGCAGCTTAAAAAACTCAACAACAACAACAACAACAACAACAAAAGCCCCAATTAAAACCTTTATAGAATTTGTAATGGTTATAATGGAAATTGTATTGGTTTTAAGGGAAACTGTAATGGTCCCTTCTATTTGGTGGTATGTTATGTCTAGTGGATACTAGTATACTATTGTGCACGATTTGGACAAAAAGAAAAAAAAATAGTACGCTGTTGTTTCAGCAGAAATCAAATACAAATCAAATCCACCAGATGGAAAAGCCAGTTCACCGAAGGGGAAAGGACGGGGCATTCTCTCTTTGCTCTGACATTGTATCTAGATGAAATTTGATTTGTGAATTCATGGGCCTTGCATCTTGTGAGCCAATAAAAAAAAAAAAAACAAGACTGCCAGTTTGATTGAATTATCGAGCATTTCATACACAAAGTGCTTTACATACCTAAAAGCTTTTATCACCTACGTAACTAGATTTATTGCAATAACGTCCTGTTGATTCTTTTCGCCTGCTACGATTTTCTTCTTAGCAATGGTGACGCCTCCGGGTTTAACGTCTTTGTAAAGAATAAATAAAGATCTGACCGACTGGAGCGTTTTCAGAGATGCTGCAGCCAACGCCAACGCCAACGCCAACGCAATCCCACCATTATTGAGGAGTATGGATCGATCATCACCCACATGTTGTTACGAAGACAATAACAGTATCTCCAGAGCAGAAAGGTCTGAAACAACACAGAGGTATGAGCCTTACTAAGAGCAAAAGGAGCAGGTCATCGGATGAGAAAGTGTTTCCAAGTCCAGACTGAAAGCAAACAATCAGGGAAGTGACGCTAAGGCAAGAGAGACTGGAGGGTAATTTTAGAACCTGTTCCATATCTAAGAACCATTAACGCAAGATTATCCATATCACATCAGGGGTGGACGAATCAATAGCGCGGACGCCTAAGACAAAAACAATTATATTTCCGGGTTATTCATTTTATATTCATACTTAACCGGCAGACAAGTAGGCTCCATAAGCCAGCAGTCACTAACAAGGAACATTTGCTAATGTCTTCTTACAAACTGTTTGTTATTTAGTGTGCACCGTGTACATATTCACCCTCTTCAACGCATGTTTTCCACAGTTTCCCCACATTAAGGAGAAAAATCAATATAGTTCACTAAATTGGATTACAAAGTATTGCCTAAGTACTCACCCCCATTACTGTGAAACCTCCACATTAGTTCATTTGCCAATACGAAGGCGCATCATTTGAAAGTTGAACAGAACATCCCATAATCTTCATACATACACTTGTTCCTGAAAGAACCCAGCGTTCGAGAACCTACCTAAGCAAACGACATCATGAAGACAAATGACAACGTCTGGGGCAAAGTTCTGGGAATTAGGATTGGTCGTTAAAAAAACATCCCAAACTTTAAAAACCAACATTTTTTCACAGGGGTGCCTGGAGCCTATCCCAGGGAACTCTGGGAACAAGGCGGGGGACACTCTGGATGGCGTGCCAACACATATATATATATGGGTTGGCACGCCATATATGGGTGTCCCCCGCCTTGTTCCCAGAGTTCTCTGGGATAGGCTACAGGCACCCCTGTGACCCTGTGTAAGATAAGTGGTATGGAAAATGGATGGATGAAAAAATTGACATCCAACGATCATACTTCTCAAGTTGCAGAGCACAAACAGGGTTGCCAAGTCTCAGCAAAATTGTCCATCCCAACTACAATTCAAAAACCATTCAAAAAATTTGTGAATTCTGCGATGGACTGGGACCCTGTCCAGGGTGTACCCTGCCTTGTGCACGATGCTCCCTGGTATAGGCTCCAGGTTCTCCATGACCCTGAAAAGGATAAGCGGTGTAGAAGATGAATGGATGGAAGTTTGGGAATTGGAAAAATAGAAACTATCTAAAATTAAACAGCAATAAGTTGTTGGCTCTAAAACAGCCCTTGCAAAGATGAACACCTTCTCCCTCTCCATTACTGGCTGCACCGTTCCCTACTCCACTCACCTTAAGAGCCTTGGTGTCATTTAAGATAGCACTCTCTCCTTCGCTGCACATGTAAACAATGTTTCACGCAGTGCCTTTTTCCATCTACAGAACATTGTGAGACTACGCCCATCCCTCACTCAACACAGAAGTCTTGGTCAATGCTTATGTTACATCCTGTATTGACTACTGCAATCCCATCCTGTCGGACATCCCTAATAATCTTCTTGACCGGCTCCTTATCATCCAAAACGCTGCAGCAAGGATTATTACATGCTCCAAATCAACCAGCCATGTAACACCTCTGCTCTTCCATCGTCACTGGTTTCCTGTTGCCTATCGGATTTGATTCAGAACTCTGCTTCTCACATTTAAGGCCCTACATAATCAGGCTCCCACTTACCTCACTGACCTCTTGGAGAACTACACCCCTCCCTGCCTACTGCGATCCTCCTCAGCAGGTCTACTAGCAATACCAAACATGAACTTTCACACCGTGGGTGGAAGAGCATTTAGTCACATTGCCCCTAAGTTCTGGAATTCACTTCCCCATCACTGTGAATCCATTTCAAAAGTTCTTTAAAAACTCATCTCTTCAGGCTTGCATGTCACATGGTTACATAATACTTAATTATAATACGTGTTTTAGGTATAAGATTGTATAATGTGTGTGAGTGTGTATGTGTAAATAAATATATATATATATATATATATATATATATATATATATATATATATATATATATATATATATATATATATATATATATATATATGCGCATAGGTATAATTGTGTGTATACATATAATATTGTGTTTTAGTGTTTTGTGAATTTTTATTAATAAAAATGATAAAAATTATTATTATTATTATTATTATTATTATTGTAGATACACTGTCTGCACTTAACCTTTCCCATTGTTTGCCATAACCTATGTTTAGATTGCATTCTGATTATTTGCTAAGAGCTTGGTGGCCAGGAACCATTTATCTCAACAACAAAATAATCCACCTGCAGGCCTTTCCATCCACAAGCGTGACGTGCGGTGATGAGAGGGGCGGGATGCAAGTGTGTACGATCAGAATTAAGGTTAAGATCAGAGTTAAATGCTTGAGTCATTGTCAAAGTCAGAGGCAAAGGCAGGAATACACGAGGAAATTCCGAAATATAAACATATCTTGGTAAATGTGCACTTATATAGCGCTTTTATCCAAACTGTGTCTCATTCACACACCTCACACACCAGTGGTAGCAGAGCTGCCATGCAAGGTGCTAGCTTGCCATCGGGAGCAACTTGGGGTTCAGTGTCTTGCCCAAGGACACTTCGGCATGTTGACTCCTGGGCCGGGAATCGAACCGCCAACCCTACGATTAGTGGACAACCCACTCTACCAACTGCGCCAGGAAACAGGAAACAGAGAACCCAAGGCTTTTTGAGACTTTGCAAATATATAAAGGAACAAGAAACGAGGTAAACATAGTTCAGTGAGAACAATTAGGAAGCGTACCAATGACAGGACAGGGGTGGAGATAACACACCAATCAAAACAGAACGCTCATGATCTTATAAACAAAGCATGACAGGAAGTGGGTTTTGTAATGAAAACGCTGGGCCAGTTTGGTGACCAAGGTGACCCTGATTACAAGTATCATCCAAGAGCTCACTGTCCATTGTGGCCAAAAGGTATTCCTTCTGTTGTTGCATACCTGGTGGCTTGGAGGCCATTTATGGCAAGAATGGACCCCGATACCCAGATCACTTGCCTCGAAGGGGGTGGAGATGCCAACAAATGTGATATCTTTTCATTCCAATAGACCTCTGGATGTCAAACTGCCCCTTATTAAAGCTAAAGTGATATTGACGTGTATGGGTTCACCTTGAAGCTGGAGATCCCTGTTCATGGAGAACTAAAAAGCATTGGTATGTTGGTATGATGCGATCCT
>CM022756.1:6816631-6819131 GCA_012411365.1 Ameiurus melas
AGTTACATGTGGCTGCTAGTTTCAGTAATCCAGGTCACACCCCTCACTATCTCCTGTAGTTAATCTGCTGGCGTGTGTTACTGTGAGCGCTCGCAAGTTAAAATAACTCAGGAGAGAGCAGAGAGTCCCAGCGGTGATGAGAGATTGGATATCCAACCAAATTCATGTCCAAATCTATGTTCTGAATCATATTTTTTCCTGTCTGAAATGTAATCTAATCAACTAAACCCTAGCATTTCCAGAAAAAAATCCCCAAGAGAATAAACAGTTTAAATATATTATAGTTTCGAGAAAACCGCGATGACTGATGCCATTAACGTCATGGCACGGTTCCAGCGCCAGAGGTACGGTTGTTTATCGCTGTCTTGCTGTTCATAACGGAAATTGCTTTTTGCGGTGACATGCTTGTCCATTAATCCTGAATTATTTCCGTCCCTGCACAACCCTGGAAGTTTTACTGTCTATGTGCTGATTTGAAATGAAACCCTGGTTATTCAGTATTTAATAAACATCTCAGAACATTATTTAGATCTGACCTTAAGTGTTCTCCACTTAGGCTCATCAGTTTATCACCCCTGTCTTACGGGTTCTTGGATAATGAATAGTTTTAGTTTTAAAGGTCAACAACAACAACAGTTAACAACAACAAAATTTATGTGAACCTTCGACAGAGAACCTTCTTTGGTGCTGCTTTTGTGGGATTTCCAGTTTTGCCGTGAGTTCCAGTATATTCATTTTCGTTTCATCGACATCTCTTAGCAACAACAACAATGAAATAAACAAGAAACAACAAATACACATATATAGGCGTTCTCTACCGTTAGTTTCTGAATGTATACATATGTATATATATATATATATATTGTTTATTTGTTTGTTTGTTTGTTTGTTTGTTTTTCCAGCACAACTCAAACGCAGGAAAGCAACACGTGTCCGGTGTTAATCGTGCATTTGGGGAGGCCGAATCCCAAACGGCTCCCAGTTCCACGCTGAGTGCGCACTGAATACGGTACAGACATGCGCTTTATCCCCAGGTGGTGTGCGTTTGTACAGGTAGGGAGTTGGTGGAGACCGATGGTTGTCCAGTGCGGTGGCGCTGGAAACACCGGGGAGAAAAGGCTGCTGTTCCTTTTCGGAAATGAGGACGTCTTCGCACTTTTAATAAACACGCGTTTCCTGTTATAGATTAGATCTGACCTTTTAGGAGAGAGATTGTCGGACAACTCTTCTGTGAGGTTCTGGGAACCTTCAGGGTCTTCCAGGAACCCTCTGTGTTGAGAGTACAGATATGAAAAGAGTTTGTTTGCCGAATGTTACAGTGGGTCGCACTTGACACAATGAACTTCACAATGAATAAAAAACTGGTAATTGACAACCAACTTAACCAACTAATCAATCAATCAAACCGGACACATACCGCTTCCACAGCTTGGTAGGGCAACGTGGCGGTGACCGACGCGTAATGATGTGCGAGGAGGCCACCATGATGCCGAAGCGTCACGGCTGCAGGTCCTGGTCAGCAGCGCGTACGTGACGAAGGTGACGAGCGTGAGCTGCCAGACTCAGTTCGGGTGGTGGTGTGGTTTGCGCGGTGGGGACCCGGTGCGCAACGGATACAGAGCAGCGTGAAGGGTGAAGAAGAACGCAGCGTGAGGCTCACGATCTGCCGGGCAGCTGGACCCACGCGCAGGTACTTCACATCACGCCACGAAGAGCGTGATTTAACACGACGGCGTGCCCGGATGCGACGTGCCTTGGCGGACGGCCAGCCTGCCGGAGAGGCCTCGACAAGTGGCGAGCGCACGCCAGCACCGGTGAGCACCGTGAGCGCCTTTGAGCGCCGAGGTCTGCTCGAAGCCAGGTTAGAGAACAGACCGAGTTTGCAGTCGAACTCTGTCCTCGCACGTGCGATGGCGACACGGGCAGCTGTGGGTGATAGAGTCGTCTCCAAGCTTCCATGCGTTTGATTTTTCTGAAATGACTTCCAAGTCAGGCTATTCACACGAGCCGGAGTGGTGGTGTGGCGGAGGCACCGACAGAGGATCCGGTCGTGGAGGACGTGCAGGAAGGCAAGTATCACATCACACCTCCGGAGAGAGAGAGAGAGAGAGAGAGAGACGAAATAAAAGTGCGCCGTGAGGAGTTTAGAACCCTGTCGCTGTCTCTCTACGAAGAAGAAGAAGAAGAAGAAGAAGAAGAAGAGCGCAAAATTGAGTGAGAATGAAAAACGAAAGCCTGAGTGGATCACATCACCTGCGTAAATGTGGGAGTCTGACAGCGTCACCCGTAGACGACACGGTGAAGAAGGAACACACACACACAGTTGCCGACACACACACACATACGCGTGCTTTCTAAAAACACGCCCAGTCCATCAGTGAAATATCGATAAAATTCGGATGTCTCCGGTTTTCACCTGATGCACGTGCGTGTTATTATTCACTCGATACCGTTTCACGCTTCATTTTCAATATCGCGGTTTCCTCCCGTATTTCTGCCA
>CM022756.1:6824131-6831631 GCA_012411365.1 Ameiurus melas
AAACCCAATAGTAGAGTGTTCTCCTATCCGCATCATCATCCAGGTACGTACCGTTCTGGAATTTTAGAACCTTTAATCATCCAATGAACCTTTAAGAACTCTTTTGTTCAGGACCAGACCGATTAGGATCAAACACCGGACAGGTTCTCTGGTAAGACGATCTCACATTACTACCAATCATTTGGGGTTTGTACCGATTTAATACACACTCTTCGAAATAACGGGTCTGCTGATCTGTCAGAAAACCCTCTGCTGTTGGGTTCTGCTCTAAACCCGAAAAGTACACGAACACAAAGAACAGACGAAGAGCCTGCTTCGTGTGCTAAAACTTAAATGGACGAACGAAGTCATACAGCGTTAAGTATGATACGTTAATTTCTACACAACTAGTCGTTCTGCACGGAGTTCGGCGGATTTACAAGTAAGGAAATAATCGTCAATGAAAAGCGCCGTTTACATCTGCCGATTCTCTAGCCAGAAAATACGCTTACAACGAGCGGCCGGACTGCCTGTAGTCATGTTCGTTACACTGAGTGTGGGGAGTGGGGGGTAAACTATAAAAAACGTCCTGAGACTGGAAACACGGGAGGACGAATGAGATGGTGAGATAACACAGGGGTAAATACGACTGTTAAAGCCCCTAGCAGGACTTCCATTCTCACTGTAGTGACCCGGGATTGGGATTCTTCACGGCCGACTTCAGGTAAGCACTTATTTAAGGGGTACTATAATATAATCCTGCACTTCCAAAGGTGTGAAGAATGTGAGGAAGGAAAGAGAAAGACAGGTGGATGTGTGTGTATATATATATATATATATTATCATTTATTTATTGCCCTTTCTGAGTTCAAAGACCAGAATGAGAGAGAAATAATTACACTTTATTTATTTATTTTGTATTTTTTTGGTGTCAAAACACAATATTTACAGATGCATTCGGCGAAAGAGCTTCATCCTTAGTCGTTATCTTTTTGTTCGTTGTGACGTAAGCCTTAAAAAAACGTGAGTGACACGTCCGGGCAATCGGACACGGCGGGCGGCAGCGCCATGATTCATCTCTTTCACCAAAGGCTTTCGTCAGCACTACGTGCTTCATCGGGAAGTTCATCTGAATCGAAATACTAATAAGACTTGTGCAAGGCGAACAACCCACCATACACACACACACACACACACACACACACACACACACATCATTCACACACACATGCGGCCACAATGTGGTCCAAAGAAACTTGCTAAATACTGAGTCTTCACTACGAGCACCCGGCTTGGTCGTGCTGTTATAGAGAAAATGAAGTTGTGATGAAGCGTTGCGTACTATACCCTGAGTTGATTCGTTTCCGATGGTAGCGTGTGTAGCGTGTTACTTTTCTTCAACACCACCGCGTAATCCCTCGACGTTTTCCGTCAGCACTGACGTTTAATGTCACGCCCTTAGAAACAGGCCTAGAAACTTGACCTTCTGATTCTGCAAATATTTTTTCATTTTTAAAAAACAATCAAAAACATCCGCTGAACCGTGCGTGTGATTGCGGTAAAGGGAGCTAGCTGTATTCTTGTTCAGCTGTATTCGGCGCGTCCAAGCCCGGACGCTGGTTGTGATGACGCCACACCCACGCATTTTGGCCCCGGATCCACAGAAATTTGGAGAAATCGCAAAGCTCTGCGGAGTCTTGTGGGATTTGCTTGATTTTGTGAAACAAATCCTCCATCCTGGAAGGACTCAGTAATCTATATACACTATATACATATATATACAAGAAATAAACAACAACTACAAACTACAGACTAACAATTACCCCAAAATTTGCACCAATTGTTCAGAAACCCTGTTACTAAATAAACATGTACTTTTATTATGAAATTCTCACTTTTTTTTTTAAACACACACAAATGTTTACTAGGTCAGTGCCTGAGAGAACGAGACCCGTGTTCAGCAGCCGGCTTGGAAACTGGGAAACCTGGCAAGGATTCAGAACCCTGAGCGCTTGGTCTTATGGATAACCTTCACACACAGCACCATCAACACACACAGCACAACACACACACAAAACAGTGTGAACAGCTGAGTCATCACGCCTCTCAGAGCAGAGATCATCACATCGCCACTGCGCCTGGTTCTAGTTTCACATGCACGGTAAAACGGTTACATTACCATCTCCAACCCTGGCGCGGTGCTCAGAACTCTGAGACAGTGTATAACAGCTCATTAGAAGCTGCGCTAATGAGTTACGGAGACAAACAGCTGCAGCTGGACACGAAGGGTACATACGCAGCGTTCGCACTGGTCCGGGGAAGACTTCGTAACGGCCTCAGATAAACGAGATTATAAGAACGATGCGTGATTAACTCTATGTGTTTGTGTGTCTGTCTCATACTGTGTCTTCGCTCTTGTGTGTTCTCTGTGTCTCACTCTTTGTGATTGTGTGTATGTCCTCTCTCTATGTCTCTATGCGCTCACTCTTTGTGATTGTGTGTTGTTCCTCTGTGTGTGTCTCTATGTGTCTCTACCTTGTGATTCTTTTTCTTGTGTGTATGTCTCTCCATGTGTTCTCATGTGTCCTCATTTTGTGATTGTGCTTATGTGTCTCCATGTGCATTTGTGATTGTGTGTATGTGTCTCTGTGTGTCTCTGTCTCACTCTTTGTGATTGTTATGTTGTCTCTGTGTGTGTCTCTATGTGTCTCACTCTTATGTGTGTATGTCTCTCTCTATGTGTCTCATGTCTCTCACTCTTTGATTGTGTGTGTATGTCTCTGTGTTGTGTCTTACGTTTCTCACTCTTTGTGATTGTGTGTATGTCTCTTGTGTGTCTCATGTGTTCTACCTTTGTGATTGTGTGTATGTCTCTCTCTATGTGTCTATGTCTCCACCTTTGTGTACGCGTGTGTCTCTGTGTACCCCTGTGTCTCACTCTTTGTGATTGTGTGTGTATGTCTCTCTCTGTGTGTCTCTATAGCCCACCTCTATGTGTGTGATCTATTTTCAGTCTCACTCTTTTGTGTGTGTCTCCTCTCACTCTCATTATCTTTGTGTTTGTGTGTATGTCTCTGTGTGTGTGTCTCTGTGTCCCTCCTGTGTGTGTGTGTGGTGTCTCTCTAGCGTCTCACTCTTTGTGTGTTTGTGTGTTTCTCTCTCAGTCTCACTTTTGTAGTTTGTGTTTGTGTGTGTCTGTCTCTCTGTGTCTTCTCTCGGTCTCACTCTGTTTTTGTGTGTGTGTCTCTGTGTCTCTCTCAGTCTCACAATTTTTGTGTGTGTGTCTCTCTCTTGCAGTCTCTCTCTGTAGTCTCTCTCTCTAGTCTCACTCTGTGTTTGTGTGTGTGTCTCTCTCTGTATCTCTCAGTCTCACAATTTTGGTGTTGTCTCTCTCTCTCGCAGTATCATTCTGTGTTTGTCTGTGTCTCTCTGTGTCTCTCTCTCTCGTCTCACTTCTCTGTCTCTCTGTGTGTGTGTGTGTGTGTATCTCTCGCTGTGTCTCTCTCTGTTGCTCTTTGGGTAGTCTCTGTCTTGCTTTTTTGTGTGTCTATCTCTTTCTGTGTGTGTGTCTCTCTGTCGCTCTGGGTGTGTGTCTCTCACTTTCTCTGTCACTCAGCGAGTTCTAATGGCCTGATGAGGTCCATCCTTTAAATGGAAGACGGTACAATGGTGCTTTTGAGGTGGCTGATATTTGAGACATGTGAACATCAGGGGTGTCTCAGGGTTCCTCCACACAAAACTGCTCCAAAGGGGAATCCCTCCCCACTCCCCCATTTCCCACATTTCCCGTGTCCTCCTGACCCAGTGCAGGCGGCATGATGGATCCTGATCCTGAAGAGGCCCGGTTTCACCCCAGGGTGTTGGTTGGTTGGTTTCAGTTTTGTAGCACCTTGGTCACGGGATCTGGAACCCGAGGGAGAAGAGAAAAAAAAAGAGAGAAAAGGGAAAAGGCATATGTAGCCGATTGCACCGACCTCTATCTGGATGGCTTCGTTCCATGGTCACCGACGTGCTGCTCCCGCTCCTATTGGGAGCCATGTGATGAACTGCTCCAGCAGTGCCAGATCAAGAATTCCTTCTGCGTCTTGTTCCTCGGCCAGCATCCACCGCAGTCCATGCACTGCTGGACAAAGACAAACAGGCAGCTGACCACAGTGAGTTTCAGGACCCAGAAGTGTCATCACTGTTCCTCATGGTTCTCCATACCAGCAGCTGCTGTGTAGAGATAAGTTAAATAATACACAAAATAAACACGTGCGTAAATGCTCATGCAAACCCATGCTGAAATACACCCTCTATAATACGACTTGTTGCTCAAAGACATGAAAAGACAGCGAACCGATTGTTACGCGCTTACAGCCTGGCTGTGTGTTTCACATATTCAGCGTTTGTAGTATTTTAAGCCCTTTGTTTTCCTCAGACACAATGACGCACGATGATTCCCTTGTAATGATCAGACGCTTTCATGTGGCCGAATCAGCTGAGTACCTTGGAGCTTGTGTAAGGATTTTAAATTTATTTTTGCCAATATATATATATAAAAAAATCCTACCTCACCAGCCATTGAAGCTTTTAAATTTAGATATTGAATTCCCCTTTTCACAGCGCAGAAAGTCTTTTCATTCTATTTTTACCGCTGAATGAACGGCACAACAGAGCAGGCAATCACATGAGCCATTTATTTATACACAGTGGAAACCAAATCCAGTAGACGGGTATATCACTGTACTGTAGTCTGTGAAGGTAGTGACTATATTTACATATATATAAAATAAAGTCCAGATAGCGGAACATTCCTTAGACGTGCGCGTGAAATGTATAGAGTTTCTCGATACATTTTGTTGCAATAAAACACAACACACAAAGCAAAATCAGTTGCTGGAATAGATGACGAGCCGAAAAAACTCAACAACAACAACAACAACAACAAAACCCCCAATTCAATAACCTTTATAGAATTTGTAATGGTTATAATGGAAATTGTATTGGTTTTAAGGGAAACTGTAATGGTCCCTTCTATTGGTGTGGTGGTATGTTATGTCTAGTGGATACTAGTATACTATTGTGCACGATTTGGACAAAAAGAAAAAAAAAATAGTACGCTGTTGTTTCAAGCTAGAAATCAAAATACAAATCAAACTCCACCAGATGGAAAAGCCAGTTCACCAAGGGGAAAGGATTGGGGCATTCTCTCTTGCTCTGACATTGTATCTAGATGAAATTTGATTGTGAATTCATGGCCTTGCATCTTGTGAGCCAATAAAAAAACAAAAAACAAGACTGCCAGTTTGATTGAATTATCGAGCATTTCATACACAGTGCTTTACATACCTAAAAGCTTTTATCACCCACGTAACTAGATTTATTGCAATAACGTCCCTGTTGATTCTTTCTGCCTCTCACGATTTTTCTTCTTAGCAATGGTGACGCTTCCGGGTTTAACGTCTTTGTAAAGAATAAATAAAGATCTGACCGAGCTGAGCGTTTTCAGAGATGCTGCAGCCAACGCCACCGCCAACGCCAACGCAATCCCACCATTATTGAGGTAAGGATGGATCATCATCACCCACATGTTGTTACGAAGACAATAACAGTATCTCCAGAGCAGAAAGGTCTGAAACAACACAGAGGTATTGAGCCTTACTAAGAGCAAAGGAGCAGGTCATCGGGGAGTGAAAGTGTTTCAAGTCCAGACTGAAAGCAAACAATCAGGAAGTGACGCTAAGGCAAGAGAGACTGGAGGGTAATTTTTAGAACCTGTTCCATATTCTAAGAACCATTAACGCAAGATTATCCATATCACATCAGGGGTGGACGAATCAATAGCGCGGACGCCTAAGACAAAAACAATTATATTTCCGGGTTATTCATTTTATATTCATACTTAACCGCAGACAAGTAGGCTCCATAAGCCAGCAGTCACTAACAAGGAAACATTTGCTAATGTCTTCTTACAAACTGTTTGTTATTTAGTGTGCACCGTGTACATATTCACCCTCTTCAACGACAGTTTTCCCACAGTTTCCCCACATTAAGGAGAAAAATCAATATAGTTCACTAAATTGGATTACAAAGTATTGCCTAAGTACTCCCCCCATTACTGTGGAAACCTCCTACATTAGTTCATTTGCCAATACGAAGGCGCATCATTTGAAAGTTGAACAGAACATCCCATAATCTTCATACATACACTTGTTCCTGAAAGAACCCAGCGCTCGAGAACCTACCTAAGCAACGACATCATGAAGACAAATGACAACGTCTGGGGCCCAAGTTCTGGGAATTAGGGATTATTGGCTTAAAAAACATCCCAAACTTAAAACCCATTTTTTTCACAGGTGCCTGGAGCCTATCCCAGGGAACTCTGGGAACAAAAAGGCGAGGGACGCCTCTGGATGGCGTGCACACATATATATATGGTTGTGCATGCCATAAGGGTGTCCCCCCGCCTTGTTCCCGAGTTCTCTGGGATAGGCTACAGGCACCCCTGTGACCCTGTAAGATAAGTGGTGTTTGGAAATGTGATGGGATGAAAAAACTGACATCCAACGACCCATACTTCTCAAGTTGCAGAGCACAAAACAGGGTTGCCAAGTCTCGCACAAATTGTCCATCCCAACTACAATACAAAACCATTCAAAAAATTTTGTGAATTCTGCGGTGGACTGGGACCCTGTCCAGGGTGTACCCTGCCTTGTGCACGATGCTCCCTGGTATAGGCTCCAGGTTCTCCATGACCCTGAAAAGGATAAGCGGTGTAGAAAGATGAATGGATGGAAGTTTGGGAATTGGAAAAATAGAAACTATCTAAAATTAAACAGCAATAAGTTGTTGGCTCTAAACAGCCCTTGCAAAGATGAACACCTTCTCCCTCTCCACTACTGGCTGCACTGTTCCCTACTCCACTCACCTTAAGAGCATTGGTGTCATTTAAGATAGCACCCTCTCCTTCGCTGCACATGTAAACAATGTTTCACGCAGTGCCTTTTTCCATCTACAGAACATTGTGAGACCATGCCCATCCCTCACTCAACACAGAAGTCTTGGTCAATGCTTATGTTACATCCTGTATTGACTACTGCAATCCATCCTGTCGGACAATCCTAATAATCTTCTTGACCCGCTCCTTATCATCCAAAACGCTGCAGCAAGGATTATTACATGCGCCAAATCAACCAGCCATGTAACACCTCTGCTCTTCCATCGTCACTGGTTTCTTGCCGCTGCATCGGATTTGATTCAGAACTCTGCTTCTCACATTAAGGCCCTACACTAATCAGGCTCCCACTTACGTCACTGACCTCTTGGAGAACTACACCTCCCCTGCCTACTGCGATCCTCCTCAGCAGGTCTACTAGCAATACCAAACATGAACTTTCACACCGTGAGGAAGATGAATTCACATTGCTCCCTAAAGTTCTGGAATTCACTTCACCATCACTGTGAATCCATTTCAAAAGTTCTCTTATAAAACTCATCTCTTCAGGCTTGCATGTCACATGGTTACATAATACTTAATTA
>CM022756.1:6839131-6841631 GCA_012411365.1 Ameiurus melas
TATCATACACCCATCCACCATCCATCTCGATACATACATACAGCCCATCACCACCATACATCATACATCATACACACACCATACATCCATACCCCACCCATACATCCATCCACCCTCCACCCATACATCCATCCATCGATACATAATACCCCATCCATCCATCCATCCATCGATACATACATACACCCCCCATCCATCCTCCATCCATACATCATACACCACCTACCCCACCCATACATCAACACCCCCCTACATCCATCCACCCATCCACCCATACATCCATCCATCGATACATACATACACCCGCCCATACACCCACCCATACATCCATATATCCATACACACACCCATACATCCATACACCCACCCATACATCCATCCACCCATCCATCCATCCATCCATACATACATACACCCACCCATACATCCATCCACACATCCACGCATACATCCATCCATACATCGATAAATACATACACCCGCCCATACATACATCCATCCATCATACACCCACCCATCCATCCATCCATCCATACATACATACACCCACCCATACATCCATCCATCCATCCACCCATACATCCATCCATCCATCCACCCATACATCCCTCCATACATCCATCCCTCCATCCATCCATCCATACATCCATACAGTGAAGGAAAGAAGTATCTGATCCCCTACTGATTTAGTTCGTTTGCCCACTGACAAAGAAATGATCAGTCTATAATTTTAATGGTAGGTTTATTTGAACAGTGAGAGACAGAATAACAACAACAAAAAATCCAGAAAAACGCATGTCAAAAATGTTATAAATTGATTTTCATTTTAATGAGGGAAATAAGTATTTGATCTCTCTGCAAAACATGACTTAGTACTTGGTAATGACTTAGTAATTACTTTTCATTTTCAATGCCCTGGCTGAGGGAAGGAGGTTCTCACCCAAGATTTGACGGTACATGGCCCCGTCCATTGTCCCTTTGATGCGGTGAAGTTGTCCTCTCCCCTTAGCAGAAAAACACCCCCAAAGCATAATGTTACTACCTCCATGTATGACAGTGGGGATGGTGTTCTTGGGGTCATAGGCAGCATTCCTCCTCCTCCAAACACGGCGAGTTGAGTTGATGCCAAATGGCTCCATTTTGGTCTCATCTGACCACAACACTTTCACCCAGTTGTCCTCTGGTGGTCAGATGAGACCAAAATGGAGCTCTTTGGCATCAACTCAACTCACTGTTTGGACTGGTTGAAGATGAGGTGCGCTGCTGCGTTCTGAACCATCTGAAGAGGTTTGATGGAGCTGGCCAGGAGGCAGTAGTGAGTTGCAGTAGTCCAGTTTTGAGATAACAAGAGCCTGGACTAGTATCTGTGTAGCCTGTTCGGTGAGGTAGGGTCGGATTTTCTTGATGTTGTACAGGATGAACCTACAGGACTGTGCAGTTGTTGAGATGTGGTCTGTAAAGTGGGTCTGTAGGTCTCAACTGGTAATTTGTTGCCTTCTATTGGTGCCATGTTACACAGTATTTGTAGAAGATACCATTAAGGACCAACATCAATAATACCTCCTACTATGTCATGGAAACCATTTGGTATCGGTTAACAGCTGAAGGTTTGTAAGGGTTTTTTATTTGATATATATATATATATATATATATATATATATATATATATATATATATATATATATGTATGTAAGATGGAAGAACACAACCAGCGGCATGATAAGGAGTTTAAGCGAGCTAAAAACGGTACGAGTGCTCGCTTTTCTGAAGCCAGGTGACAGATTAGTGATTCCCTCTGCCAAATGACCATAATGACCAACCAGGGAAGTGACCAACTGGGTTTGTTTTAATTCGACAGATTAAAGACATCCTGTGATCTTCTCCACACACACACACACACACACACACACACACACACTGAAATACTGAGCAGCAGAATAGAATGTGGAGCGGAAGATCTGATCGTTTATAAAATGCTTGGACCTCTACGACTCGACTAAAAAGTAGTAGTATGTATTAGTTAATAGTAGGCGTGTCATATCTGTACGTGCTTCGTGCTTCAAATCTCCGCAGCTGTATCCGGTTTAAGACCTGTTTTTTGTTTGTTTTATAAGAACTACATATTCATTTGGTTAATACATTCCGCGGTTTCTCTGTAAGTCCTGTATAAGCTGCACTTTTTCCAAAAAACTGAAGCTGGCGATGGAACGACGTTGCTATCGCCGCTTTAACCCCTGCTGAACCGCCCCCCCCCCCCAAAACAATAGAGAAACCCTCTTAGAATGTCTAAAGGTTTAAATGGGAATTGTAATGGTCCCTGTGGGTCTCTACTGGTCATTTGTTGCCTTCTATTGGTGACATGTTATGTCTAGTGGATACCATTAGGGACCAATAATGGTAAAGGTTTTACTGGTTAGCTAATGGCTTGTAATGCTATTTGTCGTGGAAACCATTCGAATTTCTTTGATGGTTTTTCTTTTCAGCAGGGACGTTAAATGTA
>CM022756.1:6849131-6866631 GCA_012411365.1 Ameiurus melas
AATGAAAAGAAGAAAGAAAAAACAAAGGGAAGGAAAGAATGAAAAGAAGAAAGGAAGGAAGGAAGGAAGGAAAAGAAGACAAAATGGACAGAAGGAAGGAAAAGACAAGAATGAAAGGAAGGAAGGAAAAGAAGAAAGAAACAGCAGGCAGGAAGGGAGGAAATAGGAAGGAAAGAAGGAAGGAAAAGAAAGGAAGCAAGCGGGATCTGAGCGGCTGTGGGCTCTGTTCTCGGCGTGTGAAGGAAGGGAGTGAGGGAGGGAGTGAGGGAGTGAGGGAGGGAGATGATGAGGAAGAAGAGAAGTAAAGAGCACATGCTGATGAAATGACGCTGTGATGAATCAGCAGCAGGCGGAGTGCGTCTCTTCTCTCCGTCCAGCCTGGAGGATTGTCAATATTACTTTCACTTAAAAACCCAGAGGAAATGAAATCACGGCACGGGTACTTTCAGATTTTCATTTAAATCATTTCCATTATTTAAGAGCGAGAATGTAAACACTGCACACATCTACGGTGATCGACAGAACGGAGCGTAGAACACGTAGAACCGCTTACATTTAACGTCCGTCTTCTCCTCTCTCGCTCCTCTATCCTTCACTTCCCTGCCTCAGACGCGCTGACACTGGAGACTCCTTCCACAAAGCTTAAACAAGCGTCTCCTCGCCGAAACCTTTCACCACGTCTACGATTATACGTTCGAGATCTTTCTTAAATAACACAACGTTTCTTTTCAAACGATCTCTTCGATTCTAAGATGACGTCGAGCCTCCACCATACACGTCTGCGAGTAATTTGTCGCTATAGAAACGATAACATATCAGAACAAGTGCATTACTTTGATGATAAAAAAAAAAAAACGCGAAATGCCGTGTAGTCCTCCTGTCCGTCCGTAGCTCTGTATAGAGACCTCCGTCTGTCAGGACCGAACTCATCTCACGTTAGTAACCTTCTCCGATTTCTCACGGAGGTCTGATCTCGTTTCACTCGCGTGCGGAGGAGCGAATATTTATCCGGAGCTGCCGGAAAGCCGGCTGATTCGGCGTCACGAGGCCACGGCTGCACGATAACGAATCGACGGTGTTAAACTCCCCAGCGTAAACCTGCTTAGCGGTTCGTAGCGAAGCTAATTAACGCGTTCAGACTAATGAGCACTCTATAGGAGACCAAGCCTCTGTATTAAAGACAAAACAAAAGAATTTTCTAGATTTCTGCATAAATATGACCTAAAACGTCCTAAAAGAAGATGAGGAAAATGATCCAATATTACATATCTCTGGGGCAAAAGTAAGTGAACCTCTAGAATTAACAGTTTAATTTGAAGGTGTTTTCAATCAGTGGGATGATGATCAGGTGTGAGTGAGCGTCCTGTTCTTATTTAAAGAACAGGGATCTATCAGAGTCTGATCTACACAACACATGTCTGTGGAAGTGGATCATGGCATAAACAAGGAGATCTCTGAGGACCTCAGATAAAGAGTTGTTGGTGATTATCAGGCTGGAAAAGGTCACAATATCATCTCTAAAGAGTTTGGACTCCACCGATCTACATTCAGACAGAGTGTGTACAAATGGAGGAGATTTAAGACCAGTGTTTCCCTCTCCAGGAGTGGAGACCAACAAAGATCACTTTGTAAGCCAACGAGGTCACAAAGGAACCCTGGGTTACTTCTAAGCAACTAAAGGTCTCTCACACGTTAATGTTCATGAGTCCAGCATCAGGAGAACACCGAACAACAATGGTGTGCATGGCAGGGCTCCATTAAGAACATTGCTGCCCTTCTGCAGTTTGCTAAAGATCATGTGGACAAGCCAGAAGGCTGTTGGGAAAATGGTTTTATGGATGGATGAGACCAAAATAGGTGTCATGGTTTGGGCCTGTTTTGCTGTATCTGGGCCAGGACGACTTGCCATCATTGATGGAACAATGAATTCTGAATTATAACAGCAAATTGTAAAGGAAAACATGAGGACATCTGTGTGTGAACTGAATCTGAAGAGAAAGTGGGTCATGCCACAAGACAACGATCCTAAACACACGAGTCGTTCTACTGAAGAACGGTTAAAGAAGAATAAAGTGAATGTTTTGGAATGTCCAAGTCAAAGTCCTGACCTTAATCCAATAGAAATGTTGTGGAAGGACTCTGAAGCAAGCAGTTCATGTGATGAAACCCACCAACATCCCAGAGTTGGATCTGTTCTGTACTGAGGAAGGGGTCACACCAGATACTGAAAACAAAGGTTCACATACTTTTACCCCTCACAGATACGTAATATTGTACCATTTTCCTCAATGAATAAATGTTTAATATTCCATCTCGTATGTTTAATTGGATTCTCTTCATCTACTTTTAGGACGTGTGTGAAAATCTGATGTTTTGGTTCATATTTACGCAGACATATAGACAATTCTAAAGGGTTCACAAACTTTCAAGCACCGCTGTATATCAGCTATAAACTGTCGTGCGTGTCATATTCTCAAGAAACCTTTGGTGATTTAAGTCTACGGTTAATCAATAAATCTGAAGTCTTTGCTTCCGTTTTAAACAATGGCAGCGTGAGCCACGAAGTTTTCCATGAATCTGAATCAGCCAGTCTGTACACGCGTGTGTGAGTGTGTGAGTGTGTGTGTGTGTGTGTGTGTGTGTGTGTGTGGACAGAGGAAACAAACCAACTGTCTGCTGATTGTGCACAATCTGTTCCCCAGTGAAGGCCACAAAGTAAACAGCTGGAAGCAACATTATCTTCTTTCCTCCGTCTCTTGCCTTGCGCCAGACACACATACAGACGTATATGAATATAAAAGCTTCGTTAAAAATAAATCTGTAGAGAAGTGGAACCTCGACCCTTTTTGACTTCATGCGATAAGAAGGAACAGCTGAAGTTGCACGAGGCCTTTAGGGAACACGGCAGACTTCCCTGGAGGTTTTGCGCTGAAACAGCATATCGTTTCACGTCTTGAAGAGTATATAGATATTGTACTCTGTATGGCCAAAAGTATATGGACACCGGACCATCACACCCACATGTGGCTCTTCCCCAAACTGTTCTCACACAACTGTATAGAATGTCTGTGTACGCTGTAGCTTTACAATTTCCCCTTCACTGGGACTAAGAGGCAAGCTCCATGAAGACATGGTGTGTTGAGGTTCAAGCCCCAGCACTGCCAGAATGCCACTGTTGGTCCCTTGAGGAAGGCCCTTAACCTTCTCTCCTCCAGGGGGTGCTGTATCATGGCTGACCCTGCACCCGGACCCGAACTTCCTGACATGCTGGAGTACGCGAAGAACAGAATTTCACTTCGCTGTAATGTCCATGTGATCACTAAGGACTCGATCATTATTGGTATCATCATTAACACTTATGGGATGAACTGGAGCCTCCTCACCAGTTCAACATCAATACCTGACCTCACTAACGCCCTTATAGCTGAATGAACACAAATCCCAACAGCCACGCCCCAAAATCTACTGGAAAGCCTTCGCAGAAGAGTGGAGCTTATTATAACAGCAGGGACGAAATGTGAAACAGGATGTTCCCCCAAGCACATGGTCAGGCGTCCACAAACTTACGGACACAGGGTCAACTGGTATTATTGAAAAGATACCCTGTTAGAACGAGCACAGCGATATGAAGCGGTCAGAGAAAGTGCTGTTCGAGAAGATTTACGCTTCTGGTGTATTAAAACGGTCTTTTATCTATGGGCTTCTCTTGGGAAACAAATGAGAAGCAAAACGTCTGCATATTCGAGATATTTTTACTTGCCATCAGTGCGCTTGAGCTGCATTTATGTACAGGTCTTTTGGTGTGTGTTTTTTAAAGTAGCTTACCGATGAGGGCGAGATGAGATGTAGTATGTAATAAAGTGCAGATGTAATCAGAGGCTTATCATCCGGATTTGGGGTGATCAGACAGTCTTTAATCGAATTGTCCTGTATCTGTTTAAATACTGATGACGGCAGATAACTTCGATGGTAGATAAATAAAGCCCTTCTGCTCGTCACTACGATTAGTATAATCAGTTTGGACAGGATTTCGGCAAAAACGCTCGATTTTAGAACGTCTGCGATGCAATTTGCGACAAAACTAGATCGCTTAGAAAACCCCGAGTCATTGAAAACGAGAACTTTTAGCTGCACTCATGTTGAGGCGTGATGTCGTCACACGTCCGGTCTCGGAAAGCTCGCTTGATTTTGCGCTCGAACAAAAATAATAATAATAAATCGTGAAATCCTGGAGGGACCGATTAATTATACGCAAGGCAGCGACTGAGTGTAGATTTTCCAGCACAGCTGGATTTAAACCTCTCGTGTAGAGAGAAGAAGAAGAAGAAAAAAATTGATGAGATTGCCATGTGTCAAGTTTATTGAGGCGTTTTGGTTTCTTAAAAGCACAAACAAGCAGCTGTTTATAATACAAGTCACAAAAAAAGAAAGAAAAAGAAAAAAAAAAACATCATTTCTGATGCACAAAGAAATAAAAGGAAGCGTTTTTTGTTTTCAATTGAATATCAAAAATGAGGGAAATAATTAATTCTATTAAATATAAAGTGGGCAAAAAACTAAAGAAAAAAAAAACTACATAATTTCTAAAAAATTTGTATGTAAAAAAAAAATTCCTAAAGAACATAAAAAAAATAAAAAAAGTTTTATTTTGGAAGAATTTTTTTTAAAGAAAATAAAAAAGGGACAAAGTTATTATTATTTCTGTAGACATACAAAAGAAAGGGGGAAAAAAAACCCAGAAAACGCATCATTTCTAAAGACTATACACTACACTTCCTCTACCTTTCTCTCGAGCACATCCCGTGGGAAATGACTTTTAGAGTTAATGTATATACGATGAAAAGAAAAGAGTGTTTGGCACCTTTGGAGTGAGGTTTAAACTTTGTTTTTTTTTAATGCTCACTTCTTTTCGAGATGCAGCATTTGAGCTTTTCGGATTATTCTTAGTATTCTATGGAGTAAAATACACAAACTGAAACGACATGAACCCATCACGCCATCCGTTTACACTAGAAAGGTTGTGTTTATATCCGAGACCGTTGAACGTAATAAACGTCCTTGTCCGTCTTATTAAACAGCAAGCTCGACGGCTCAGGGAGGCGGGAGAAAGTTCCCGTACCCTGAAATAGCTCGACAGTTTCACACCTCGAAAAATCGGATCAGTTACACAAGCTCTCGAGCGCACACGCTGCGGCGGAACCAGAACACTTTCACTGCAGCAGAAAGGAAACGGGACTTTTCTAACTCCCCGTGAACACTCCGGTAACGTGCCCCTCGTTACTCTCGTGCACACCGATGCGCGGCACGGTTCCCGTATAAAAAGCAGTCTTAACCGGCGGCCCCTGCGCAGGTCGAAGGTCGTCCTCCTCTCCGAGAAGTCTCACATCAGCTCGGACTCGTGAGGCGCGAGAGCGACGGGGACAGTCTCAGCACACGGGCCCTGGAAATAAAAACTGAAACCCCACGGCAACGTCAGTAACATCACTCCTGCTCCGAACACATTGTTTTCCTTTTCTATATTAACCATGGACTACGGAAGCAAACGCAACTGATTTGTTATCGCTGCTTAAGGTTTTCAAGGACAAAAGGAGCGCATTATTCAAAGAAGCAAGCGATGCTACCACCACCGTGCTTCGCTGTGAGAACGGTGTCCTTAGGTGTGGTACTCGGTGTTGGGTTTCTGCCAAACGTAGCACTTTGTGCCAAGGCCAAAAAAAGGGGTTGTTTCTCTGACTAATCCCCTCTTTACCTGCTCACTGAACTTTGGTGGTTAATGACAGATTCATTGGCGCTCGGATTGGGACAGTTTTAAGTAAATAAACCCTGATTGATCATTTTTCAGAACCTGGAACTGTTCTAAGAGGCGGAGCTACAAGAGGTAATGAACACCACTATACCAGGAAGCGACCTGAAGGGGGCGCCTCCCTTATTAAATAGAGTTTTGAAACCCCCCCCAAATAAACAGAAGTTACCTGTCTGGTGTAGAAAATCTATAAAAGAAAATCAGATACGCCAACTGTAAAGTTGGCTACGCCGTAAAGTAATGAAGCACTAGCCCAACATCATTTTGGCAAGCAAGGCGTTGGCACTCAGTTGGGATCATATTCAATAATACGACTTATTTAGCTAGCTTTCTTGGTAGAATTCATCCTTTTGCTCAAATTGTCTCGATAGCGACAGTATAAACGGAGTATAAACGTCAACACAGACAACAAGGTGCTCGGCAGTAGACTTGGTGATGAACGATGGTCCATTTCACCATCATCATATTGTGTTTTAATGGCCTAGTTGAACAAACGCGTGACTCACGTGAATTGAGACATCCTGGATCGCGGCCGGATGTTGAACTCCGCCACTGGGACGCCTCGGGACGCCACCTGCGGGGCAAACATGGCCGCTGGGAAGACGACGGACGCGGTACCAACCTGAGATCACAGCAGTAAAAGGTGATGAGTGTGGGGGATGAAACTTGATATTTATCTTGAATTCAGTTTCTCAGAGTATTTAAAAAAAAAAAAGTGTCATGTCTTTGAGACGTCTATTATAAAACGCCGTCTGGATTTTGTTGATTTCAGTTTATCTGGTTTTGGGGGTGGTTTTTAGTTTTTGTGAAAGAAAAGAGCAAACACTTTTCCCAGAGGAGTCTCCGTACTGAGGGAAAAAGTGTGAAAACTTCTCTCGCTGTACGGGATATACGGTCAACTCCAGAATTATTGGCAACATCTTTGTGGGGAAGCATCTTCTCAAAGGGAAGATGCACAAAGAACTAAACGTAGGGGTGCCAACAATTGGGACACCTTTTCTTCCTCTGGACAATTTTACTTCAACGTAAAGCTAGAGTTACATTTACGGCAGACGCCCTTATCCAGAGCGATCTCTCATTTATACAACTGAACAGTTGAGGGTTAAGGGCCTTGCCCAAGGGCCCAACAGTGGCAGCTTGGCAGTGCTGGCGCTTGAATTCCTGACCTTCTGGTCAGTATCCCAGAGTTCTCTCACATGTTCAGCTAACTGACCGCAAAAAAAAAAACCAAAATTTTATCCATCTTTACCAAGGGTGCCAATAATTCTGGATTGTGTTCAGTGCAATTTAAAAACAAAAAATTGACATGGTGGCTTTGGGCGGGAGGAAATTCCCTGAGACACATCATTATTAGCTCCAGGTTAAACTAATCCCGTCCGAGCAGGGCGTAAGGTTCGTTAAGAGAAATCCGGATCAATCGTCTGTGCTGAAACGGAGTTTCATTTCACTTCTCACAACCTGAGCAGCAGGTCTATTACACGCAGACCTCTCGCTGTTAACAATCAGCACTCCGGGTTTAAAGAGCGGCGGCGCGAGGAGCCGTGGTCTCACCAGCAGGCAGAGGTCACAGGCGTCCAGCTCTTTCTCCACCTTGGTGAGGACGTGCGAGTCCATCGTCTCCCCGAACCAGATCACGTCGGGCCTCAGGAGACCGTCACAGCCTCTCTCGTCACACCTGTAGCACCGAGCAGCACCTCATAAACACAACACCACCTGCTTCCTCCACATTAGCACCTTCTAGTCGTGAAACACTTTACAAAGTGTTTATGCCTTTCTTACAGCTGATTGTATACCATCACCACTGCTCGCAACAGAAATATTTTTCACAAGAGGTCGACCTGAGAAGGCGTCGCTGTCATTATACAGCACGAGAGCGGCCTCTAGAGGCGAAATAAAAACTATCACTTAGTAATTTTGTTGTGCTATTTGAAGTTTTTTTTTTTTTTTTTCAGTTTGGACCTCCCTATTTTTATTTGTTAGTTGGCGTGTTACCTTTTTGGTTCAGTTTGGATGTACATCTTATTTACTTTTATTAATATTTATTAATAGTTAACATATATTAACAGTTAATATTTTTATCTCATAAAAAAAGTAGAGTGCATTTTCACCGTACAGTCAGTACTGTTTATTTTTGTAATAAAGTTCAGCATTATTTTACTTTGAGTGTTATGTTTTCATTCAGTAGCGAGTTTAAAATCCATCGGTCGATTAATCGGTTATCAGCAGGTAGTTACCGCCCGACTTAGTTATCCGCCATCGGTAAAACCCTCCATCAATCGCCCTTTATTTTTCACCTCGTATTTGTCGATTAAACTTCATCCAGAATTGGTGGGGAACTCTGCAACAAAGAACTGCAGCTAGGATATGAATAGATATGAATGCTTTTTTTTTTGCTACGATAACGTTAACGACTCAAGTTAGCATTGACAACGAGTATCTAGATAAACTGTACGGATTACCTCACGCATATTTATCACATTTAGTCATTTTACAAAGCGATAACGTAACGGATAGGCAAACACCATCCATAAGTAACGTTTATTGCTAATAACATCCTTTATCTAACGTTAGCTAGCTGTATTTCTAGCAAATAGTTGGCTAAATGTGAGCTAACAATCGGCGAGAATGATGAGCGGTTAGTGAGGTGCGAATTCTGCAGATTAGATTCGTTCACATATCGAAACATTTCCACTCACTGTGGTTGCTCTACTTTAAGCTCTACTTGTACTGATATTTCAGCCTCCTGCTTTGACACGTCCCATGAACAGCGTTCGACTCAGACGTTGTTGTTGTTGTTTAGGTTGTGGAAGTGAAATTATCCTATGAAGGCTACTTCCTGCAGCAGAAACACGGACGTGTGAATCGGGCTTGTAAGTGTGCTGTTCTAGGGCAGTTTAGCCCCCGGACTTAAACCCCCACGTTTTGGGGGCTGTTTGGGAAACTATGCTTTAATCACATTACATCACTCCGGTCATTAAATACATCGGCTCCGTGTGTCTTTTACAACTCACTGAATTTGCAAATGTTAAAAAAAAAAAAGTGTAATATTTTTCATTGTGAGATTATTTTAAATATTAAGTCTATTTCTAAGCTAAAACATGTTAAACTTATTCTCCCGGAAAATAGGTTTGCTTCGTTCTTCAAATGATCAAATTTCTTTTAGAATAATTTCAAAATAAGAAACTTTGGGTTTTTTTGGCAGTTCCTAAGAGATCATTTCTACAGATTGCTAGACACAGAACGCCACTGTTTCAGCACAAAAAATCTTCATTGGAGGTTTAAAAAAAATTTTTTTTAAAGTAGTAGTATTACAATTAGTAGTAATAATAATAGTAGTAGTAGTAATAGAAATATTTTGCTTGTTTGTTTATGAACATGTTAAGCTTGTTTCGTACCTTGGCAACTTATCCACAGGAATATCGGCATCCGTGCAGTTTGGATCCGGATCACTGTAACAGGAATGAAACGCATCGAGTTTACTTTCAGAACGTAACTACATCTAAACCAGGAGTGTCCAAAATCCCGCCCCAGGACCAAAATGCGGGCCGTGGACAGATGTTAACTGACTGCGACTTCTCCGTTAGAACGTACAGCACGGTCGAGGTGTCGCAATTCCTCCTTTCACCTGAAGGTGACAGCAGACTGTGGTAACACAGCAAGCTAAACTGCAAGATTGAGATCATGTACTGAATAATATCTCAGACCAAAAAAAGTAAAAAATACACAACGTTAATTAACTTTGTACGTCTCAATCAGCGCCCAGCAGTTCAGTAGTCAGGGCGCCGATCGTGGATTCGGCCATTTTGAGGCCTATATCAATCGCAAAATCCTTCCAGTACACTGGAACGTTCGCTCCCTAAAAGAAAAATCCCACAATGCACCAGGGAGTGTTGATGCTCACTATGTTCCCTTACTGGAAATGACGTCATGTTTTCTGATGACTCTCCGCTCACTAATGACTTTTCAATGTTTCATTTTTTATTTTAAATCCTCTAGCGAGCCTACGATCCTGCTTGAAGTACCGCGTGATTAAGAGAACACATTTATATGACGTGTAGATATAATGTAGAGAGATCTCGGTCCTGCCTGTTGGTGATAAACGCCGGCGGTGAGGTTTTACAACGCGAGTACGTAGTCGTCTCGCCGGAAACCGAGTCATCGGCGTCCCAGCGTGTAGCGAGACAGGGTCCGTACCAGCGCCACAACGCACTGTGAAAAGGAGCGATTTTAAAAGAGCTGGAAAGAAGAAGTTGATGAATATCTTGAGTCGCACAGCTACAGGAGTCAGGGGATACCCTACTGCAGATATTCCATTAAAATTAAACTCACTACAATCATATTTTGGCGACGGTTCGTCCCTCTCTCGTGTATTTTCAGGGGGTCTAATCTAATTTGGGGGGGTGGATTGGACATCCCTGATCTAAACTAACTAGTGCAACAGCTGAGTTCAGTAAGCAGGAGGGATGAGCAGGGCTTGTTATCTTTACCCTTTACCCTCCAGCGCAGTACAGATGGGGCTGTGATGATTCACGTCCACGTCTCCACAGCTCAGACACCGGGTCCTGAACAGACTTCCTGTAAAACACACACACACAAACACACCTCCTTCTGAATAAACTGGGTAGAGAACGCAAGCTTGAGTCTAGTTAATGTAAAAGCAGCATGTGACGAGTCAGCATCGCATCAACGCCACGTGAGGGTGTGTATTTACGATGACGCTCACCGTGGACCTCGAGGATGTGTTTACTGCCGGCTCGGCGGTGCAGCTCGTCCGTGTTCTGCGTGATGACCACCACGGCGCGCCCCTGCTGTCTGAGACGGGCCTCGCACTCGGCTATGGCCACGTGCGCAGCGCTGGGTTTAGCCTTCAGGGCTAACTCCCTCCAGTACTGATAAAACTCCCACACGCGCGACGAGTTGCGGGAAAACGCCTGCGGGGTTGCCAGATCCTGCAAAACAAAGCGAAGACGTGAGACAAAGGAGCTGCTGAGGGTGTAATGATAATGGTGCTCAAGCCTACCAACAATAAATATTTAAATTTAAAAAATGAAACAGCTTTGTATTTTAAGCTGGACTCGAACACTAATTACTCAAATGAAGTAACGAACACAACTTGCTGCATTCATTACCATTAAAATCATCTACATGAATAAAACAAAGCACGTTTTAATTAACGCTTATATTAATTCAGGATTTTTTCCCCCCTTTAAATAAACCTATTAAGTCCAAACACTGGGTGCCAATATTCACAGCCTAAAATTCTCGATTCTGATTGGCCGATTCGTTTTCTATCATAGGAACGTGGCTCCAAATCACAAGTTTACATTAACGCACTCCTTCTAACAGCGTTAATGCTACGGTAACAGTGTGAGCGGTGTGGCGGACGCTCTGCGTGATCCGAGGTCAAAAAAAGCTCGTTTAAAAAAGGCGTGCAAATTGATGAGGTGGTGAGAGAACAGAGACAGAGAAAGAGAGGCTGACGAAGGACGACTGAGGACAGGTGGAATCTTGTCTCACGTGTGTTCCACAAGGTTAAAGTGGATAATGAGAACGATGGCGAGTACACTCGCCTGGGTCTTCCACTTCCTCCAGTGTCCGCTGGCCGCTCTGAAGGTGGGCAGCCCGCTCTCGGCGCTCACTCCGGCGCCGGTGATGATGGCGATGTGCTTGGCCTTGGAGAAAACCTCGCGGAACTCTGATAAATCTGTAACATTCAGTCTGATAACGTCAGGGGTCAAAGGTGAACGTTAAACATGAAGATGACCTGCAAAAATCACTATACATACACATACATATATATAAATCGCTGTGCAGTGGATCCTTTCCTCACATCTACTGTACAGAGACATTAATGTTATACTCCATTTAGAGTGCATAACAGGAAGTCTTTGGCATTTGATTAGGCCTGATTGTTTGTGGGTGGGGCTTACACAAAAAAAAACTAACAATTATTCATTTCAAAAATATATGCAACACTGAAATGTATTTCATTCCATCATTATAATCGCACAGAGTCATCACACGTTATACGTTTTTTTATTCTACATCCTACAGCCTTACATCAGACGACCTGGGGGCGGAGCCAAAGCTAGATAAAATTGACAAGCCTGGACAAAAGTTTGCATCAAACAAGGAAGTGTGTGAGGGAGATGATCGTTCTCTCGATTGGCATGCCTTGGGTTCGAATCCTGGGTGAAGTGTCCCCGTCCACATCGCCGTAAGAGCCATTTATAAATTAGTGCGGTTTTTTATTTATTTATTTATTTTATTTATTTTTTTTTACATGTGTTGAGTTTTTAAAGTGCACCTATTATATTTTTTCAAACATTACCTTTCGTGTAGTGCGTTATATACGCAGCTGTTTGTAAACGTAAAAACATCTGCAAAGTTTCAAAAATCAAAGAAGGAACCGATTCTGAACGGCTGAATCGAGTCGTTAGTGATTCCAGACTTTGCTTCCTGTACTAACCTACGTAGGTTTGTAACAGAAAGCCCCGCCTCTGTTCTTCATCGGGTGCTTGCCGACAGCGGTGGACCGATCACGACAGACCGGGACGTCTGACCGATCAGAGCAGGGTATGCTCTCTGAAAGGATGAGTTCACAGTGAATCGTTTAGAACGGATCATCGAACGAGTCGTTTGGGACACCGATGGGAAAAACGTAATGCTGCGGTTTAAGCTTTTTGACCTCGGATGCGTGTAAATCTACTATATGAGACCTTTACAACAAAATTAGACGCGTTTCAAATCCATAATAGGTGCGCTTTAACATCTGACGGCTACATGAGCTTGGTTTTGTAACCTGTAGGCTCCTCATTGTGAATAACTGTAGGTTAATTCGGTCATGAAAAATTACGATTAATTAAATGCAAAACTGTTCGAATTCTCTCTCGCCTACGTAATATCCCACAACATCTGGACGAGTCTTCTTTACTTTTTAAAATCAGGAGATTTGGTGGGATTTCACGTCAGATGATTAAGAAGGCATCCTGAGGCGAGCACTGACCATGGATCAGTCCAAACGCTGTTGAATCGTTTCGGTTTTAGATAAACCTGCATCATAAAACTGACCGGCGAACAGTTCAAATTACATAACACTGGTTCGTTGGTTCACCTGGGGATCAACACCCCCCCCCCCTAGTGGCGAACCGTAGAAATTTCTAAACGTTTCGAAAGACAGTAATGACGAAACGAAGCCTCGCTTCCCGGAATCACGTGACTTGGCCAGTTTGGTACACGCTCCGAAACAAAAGATCCATAAACGTTTCGAAGCTTCATGATGCAGTGTTTTGAAAGCGTCCGCCGCTACCGAAAAACGACGCGATTCAATGTTCCACTCAACTTCAGGCTTCCGTCGAGACTTTTGCGGATCAGAAATAAGCCCCACCCCTTTCCCAGCTCAAGACCTGCTCGAAATTTCAGCACCGCTGTTGTGTGTGTATAGTTTCAGCAGGGTGCGCTAAATGTTACTCACCGCTCCTTTAAGCAGAAACGTCTCTATACTCATTATATACGTGCTACAGAAATATCACCATGCAGTACTGTGGGGATTTTATTTATTTATTTATTTTTCCACGTGACTCAGGGCTGACGGTGTATCCGTGGCGTACCTGACTTCGGCTGGGGTTCGACACTCAGCGCCCTCAGAACTGTGATCCGATTCCCACAATCCACCTGGGGGAGCAGGAGCCTCCGCGTCAGCTGCCGGATCAGCATCTCGGACCGGTTCTGCGCGACACGCCTGTGAACGAGAAAAGCGGGATGAAGCGGAGTTACTGTTTACAACTCAAAAGCTGATTCGTCACGTGGCCCAGGAATCGAACCGCCAACCCTACGATTAGTGGACAACCCGCTCTACCACCTGAGACACAGCCGCCCTGTTTACTGGTCTACAACATCACCTGGCAACCTTTTGGTGAATTTTTGAGTTTTGGCAACACCGGTTATTATTACCCTACAGAATCCCCCTGTCTGAGTGCAGGAGTTCGGCCGAATCCCAAATAGCTGGAAAGTGCACTACATAGGGCACGAGTGTGACCTTCCTGTCTGAGAGTTAGACCACGGGACTCCCCGAATCTCGGTGTGGCCGTGCAGGTCCAAAAACCTGAGCTTGCAACGTGTACACAGGGTGTGACCTAGGGGTTGATTCTACCGCTCGGTGTAGTGCACTACATGTCCTGTAGGAGGCGGTTTGGGATACAGCCCGGGTCTACGTGCGTTTCTGCAGGTTTCACGCCGATTTGGCTTGCACTCTGAAAAATCATAAGGAGGAAAATCATAATCTCGTGTGATTCCTGACAGGCTTTGTTTACAAGTAAATAAAAACAAATAAACAAATATAGAACGCAATAATGTACCGCGCTACAGTGTTTTTAAATTAAAAAGAACAACAACAACAGTATTCTTGTCGTGCGTGCTTCCTTGACTCACAGTTGCACTGTTCGGTAGTCATTAAACGACTTTACGACATTCAATTGTTCAAAAATAATATAGCTTAAATGCACTCGGGGGAGCGCGAGCTGTTACTGAACTGACCGACACGACGTTTTTCTTACTTCCGCTTGAATCTTTCACGGAGGAAAACAACGCTTTTAAACACTGGAAATGGTTACTGTAGTGCTGTCAATGCAACGAAAACGCAGTTTAGAAACCAAATCCTCACTCACCTTGTGCAGTGAAAGTTTGTAAACAGTTGTAAACTCGCCTCTTGCTTTATTTTTCTTCTTCTTCCACGCGTTTCAAACGGAAAACAAACCTGTAAACTCGTTACTGCCATCTGCTGGTGAGGGGCGGGGCTAGCGAATATATATATATACTGTATATACACACTGTTTCCAACGCCTTACTATCGGTTCAGTGTAGATCTATGCAAATATATGCAAATTGATCCAACGTCTCACGGTTTAAACTCACCCGTCCGTTAGTATGCTTTAAATCAAGCTGGAAGTTTGGTGGCTTTTTAGTATGAATATGTCCGCATTAAGGTTGTTTGTAAGTTAGTGCGCTCCGGAACCGAGAATACAATTCGCATTTTAGAAGATCTGTGCGTTGTACCGTCTCTCTCTACCACGGATACGGATCGACCACTTCGATGACGTCATCATGCATGTTTATCTCTAGGATCTGAAATGTCCCGCCCCCCAACAGTTGTACGTTTACCAGACTGTGAGGTTAGCTAAACGCTATTGGCTATTTAAAAAGCCACACAATATGTCCCGCTCTGATTTCCTGTTTCAGTGGAAATGACCATTTTAAGGCACTTTAGTATCGGCTCGGCTCAACTCGCTTGGAACCTCGAACGAAGTGGTGCTAAAAAAAGTACCGGGTAACACCAGGTACTATCCACAGTGGAAATCCCCCAAAAAGCGAGCAGTGTGGAGTCGAGTCGTACCGTGTGGTGGAAAAGCGCCATAAAGCTTCCTAAACTTGTTTTACAATTTTTATATCTATTGAATTACCAATTTTCTTGACGTGTTGGTTCCACAGATATTAGACTCAATTAAAATAATAAAAATAATAATAGTAACACAAATGCTGAAAGTTCTGTGTGAAGTCTGGAAACACGTTATTAAAAAAAAAAAAACACACACACAACAATAAAACTTCCGTTAAATAAGTTTAGCGCAGTTCGTTGAGTTCTGAATAAAACTGGTTGTAAATATAAATTCCTAACATCCTAACTCCATCATATCCCATCGAAGGACGTGGTTTCAGTTTGACGACTGGGCGTTCCTGCGGCTTTGTACAAAATTATTGTTTTTTTGTGTGTGTGTGGGAAACTACTTGAACTGGCTGATGTTTGGGTGATGTGTGTTGGTAAATGAGACCTTTTAGCTGTATTCACGTCCGACACACGCGAACCGAACAGCGCTTTGGCTGAATGCGCGTTGCGTCGACGTCTCGGCCCAAATCTGCGGGAATTTAGAACAACTGCGAGCTCTTCCCCGAATACGGCGGCGTTCGCTTGAATTTTGCGTTCATCCGGAAGGAACGGATTACAGTCAAATCACCAACAGCGAGGTGGTAACGATATTACGCAACACTTTCATGGATTATTTTCCCTATAACAGCGTTAAGTGTTTTTTTATTGAACTACATGCCATCATTTCTTTTTTTTTTTAAACTTTTTTTAAAATACTATTTATAGTTAGTTCCTGTTCTCACTTAAGGTACTTAATATTAATCTGTTGTTTATAGAATTTTTGGTATAAAAACAATACCAAACTCACGATACTGAATGAAATCCGCTAGGCTTTGTCTGTAGGCACGAGCCCCTCAGTAGAAGTCTGTGTACTTTGTTACTATAGAAACAGTAATTCGTACAAATTGTCCAACGCTGAACTGTGGTATAGAACGTGTAAACGTTTAGCAGTAACAGCGAGACGAGTCATACAGCCTTGGTGTGGAAAAAGGCTCGCCATTCTTTACTAAATATAATCACACCGAGCGTTGTATTCCACGCTTAACTGTTTAGAAACGATTCCATCACAGCATGGACCTCAGATCACATGACTTCTGACTCTTCATAACTTTTTCCCTCCTTATAATCGATTTGGTTCTTTCGACTCCTCGCCCGAAGACACTCCAGCGTTCGCCGCCTCCCTTTTCCGACGCTGATTTAAAGCAGTTATCCGCCTCGTCGTGGCCCTCGACACCGCGCGCGAGACGCATTAACCTGCCGAGACATTTCTATTATCAGGTCGCTCTTTAAAGCGTGCTCGGCTCTCCGAAGCACTCTGTGTGTCCCGACCCGCTCGGACCGACGATTACAGCCAAGAACTCTCTTACAGCATCTGCATTATTATAGCTCCACTCGGAAGTCACGTAAAGCTGGTTTTGGAGACGTTTATTTTCCATCGTAAATAATAACAAAAAGGAATATGCAAATGAGAAAGCACCTCATGTTCCATCCCCCTCTTTTTCCATCGTTGTACGTTCAAACTACAAAGAGGGAACCATCCTGACGTCGAGGGGACGTTGTTGTCGGAGGTTAGAGTCGCGAGCTTTAGATGAACTCAGCGTATGTTAGCAGCTGGTATTCGCATATTGGAACATGATTGGCTCTTATATTTTATGATGCAATAACACTCACCTTGCGTGTGATACATGCTGTATTATATAACTCGTTAACCTTTGCAGCTTCCTGTTTCTTAGCAGAATTTCTTTTTTTTTTTTTTTACACTCAGACCATCCACTCGAATTAATTCCCTGAAAAGGATGTAACACTAACAAGCACGGTTTATACCTCATAATATAATACCATGAGCAAATCCCTAACATCTATATAAATCTTCTTTGTTTACATCGTCGTTAAAAATGTACAGTGCTTCGGCCACTGTTCTGCAATTATAAGAGCTGCTCTTGGGGTGGAATTAAGATCAGAGCATCGAAGCTACCCAACATTTTATTCACTTTACTGATTTGTCCACATTAACGCGTTCTCACTGGCGTTCCAGTCCACCAGCGGGATGGAAATCGACTTATCGGACATTTTCGGTCAGTATAAACAAATGAAGTATGTTATCGCTGCGAGTCTGGTCGAAGATTAGTCAGGACACTGTTGGGTTTCTGTGTGTAGAGTATCTTGACTCGGAGATAAGAGATGGGAGATGGGAAATTGCGACAGCAAGGGAATTGTGAGCCCCCTGCTGGGCAAACAGTATACACTTCTACAGTATAACATTGGTGCAGAAATAA
>CM022756.1:6869131-6949131 GCA_012411365.1 Ameiurus melas
GGCCAATAGTGGACGAGCTGATCCGATTCGGCAACTTTGTCGGCCCCATGTCCGATCTCCCGCTCGGTTGTAGAGACCACGCGGTGAAACACGTCCTGTCGTTTCGGAGACAAGTGTATATGTTTCTAAATAACCGGGAACAAACGCTGGATGTTAACTTTAAAGTCAAACACGGCGGCAAAAGCTACACCGTCACGCCACCACCGAGCGCCTGAGGTGCTTTGGGTGTGGGAGGTCGGACACAAACGGCTGAGCTGCCCACGCAGAGCGGCGCAGCCGGAGAGCTCCGGGGGACGCGGCCGGGGCGCAGCAGCAGCAGCGCGGAGACAGCCAGGAGAAGGTCACTGGAGAACAAGAACGTCTCACCGAGGTCACAGCAGGAAGAGGTCAGTGAAGCACACACCACCGGGGCTACCGCAGTGCCCAGTGATAGCGTTGACACCTGTCCCCACGCCAGCAACGATATTGACACCCGTCCCCACGCCAGCAACGATACCAACACCCGTCCCCGCACCAGCAGTAATAACGACACCCGTCCCCGCACTAGCAACGATACTGACACCCGTCCCTGCACCAGCAATAATAATGACACCCGTCCCCGCACCAGCAACGATACTGACACCCGTCCCCGCACCAGCGGTAAAAATGACACCCGTCCCCGCACCAGCAACAAAACCGACACCCGTCCCCGCACTAGCAACGAAACCGGCACCAGCAACGATAAGGGCACCCGTCCCCGCACCAGCAACGAAACCAGCGATACCAATGATACCGCACAGCGACCCTGTCTCAAGCCTGGCAGAGCCGCTACAAGTGGAGGAAGTAGCCCCACACTACCGCAGCAGGAGCACCAACAAGACGTGAATGTTGATGATAAAGATCCTAAAATGGACAGAATAGGGAGACGGATGGAAAGGGTGGAGTACCCATCGAAACATGATGACGAGATGTCCGAGGACTCGAGCTCGGAGTGTGGGGATGGATCTTCAGGAGATGAATCCATGGAGGAGGAGAAGGCCACCGCAGAACAGCCGTATGTTTTTAACCGTCCACAGGAACCTGTGCAACTATACACCCAGGAACAGATCAACCGGTTCCTGAAAATGACTAAAGGGAAACGAAACGTCGTCCTGACCAACTTCTTCCCGGACAGGAGGGCCTTCGTTAACTCTGCACAGCACTCCATGGGAGTAATGTCCCCCAGGAGACGTTACAGATTGAAGAAATGGGCAGCAATCGCAAGAAGTGAACTGTTGGGTGATTCAGAATGACTAAGGGTTTTGAGGTTTAGGAATTGCTAATAGTATTAGTATTATCATGATGATTGTTATTATTATTTATTTTCTAATGGGTCTTTTTTTTATTTCAGAGGGGAATCTCTTTGGGGGAGATCTGATGGGGTTCCTTTTTATCTTTTTTTCTCTCTTTTCCCTCTTCTTCTCCTTCTTATCCCCCTCTCTTCTCTTCTTTTGTTTTTAAATGGGAGAAGATGTTCTCCCAGAGGTGTTCATATGTACTGTACCAAAGGAATTTTTTGGTGTGAATAAAGTTCAGTTAACAATCAAATTCTCTCTCACACACACACACATCTCTCTCTCATTTCTCTCTCTCACACACATCTCTCTCTCTCTCTCATTTCTCTCTCTCTTACACACATCTCTCTCTCATTTCTCTCTCTCTCTCTCACACACACACATCTCTCTCTCTCATTTCTCTCTCTCACACACATCTCTCTCTCTCTCTCATTTCTCTCTCTCTCACACATCTCTCTCATTTCTCTCTCTCTCTCTCTCTCTCTCTCTCTCTCTCTCTCTCTCACACCCATCTCTCTCTCATTCTCTCTCTCTCTTCATTTCTCTCTCTCACACATCTCTCTCTCATTTCTCTCTCTCTCAAACATCTCTCTCTCTCTCACACACACATCTCTCTCTCTCATTTCACACACATCTCTCTCTCTCTCTCACACACATCTCTCTCTCTCAACTCTCTCTCTCTCATTTCTCTCTCACACACATCTCTCTCTCATTTCTCTCTCTACTTCTCTCTCCCCACACATCTCTCTCTCATTTCTCTCTCTCTCATTTCTCTCTCTCACACACACATCTCTCTCTCTCTTTTTCTCTCACACATCTCTTCATTCTCCCTACACACATCTCTCTCTCATTTCTCTCTCTCTCAAACATCTCTCTCATTTCTCTCTCATTCTTCTATCTCTTACTCTTCATTTCTCCTCTTCACAAATCTCTCTCTCTTTCTCTCTCACACACATCTCTCTCTCATTTCTCTTCTCTCTCTCTCATACACATCTCTCTCTTTCTCTCTCTCACCCACAACACACATCTCTCTCTCTACTCTCTCTCTCTCTCTCTCTCTCCATTTCTCTCTCTCACACACATCTCTCTCTCATTTCTCTCTCTCTCTCTCACACACATAACACATCTCTCTTCATTTCTCTCTCTCTCTCTCTCTCTCACACATCTCTCTCTCACACACATCTCTCCTCTCATTTCTCTCTCTCACACACATCTCCTCTCTCATTTCTCTCTCTCACACACATCTCTCTCTCATTTCTCTCTCACACACATCTCTCATTTTCTCTCTCTCAAACATCTGTCTCTCATTTCTCTCTCTCACACACATCTCTCTCTCTCACTCTCTATCTCTCTCACACACATCTCTTCTCTCTCATTTCTCTCTCTCACACACATCTCTCTTCACTCTCTCTCTCTCTCTCTCTCACACACATCTCTCTCTGCCATTTCTCTCTCTCACACATCTCTCTCTCTCTCACACATCTCTCTCTCATTTCTCTCTCTCATTTCTCTATCTCTCTCTCTCTCTCTCATTTCTCTCTCTCTCACACAAATCTCTCTCTCTCATTTCTCTCTCTCACACACATCTCTCTCTCTCATTTCTCTCTCTCTCTCTCTCTCTCACACACACACACACACATCTCTATCTCTCATTTCTCTCTCTCTCTCTCATCTCTCTCTCTCACACACACATCTCTCTCTCTCATTTCTCTCTCTCTCACACACATCTCTCTCTCTCATTTCTCTCTCTCTCTCTCTCCCACACACATCTCCTCTCTCATTTTTCTCTCTCTTTTCTCACACACATCTTCTCTCTCACACACATCTCTCTTCCTTCTCTCTTCTCACACATCTCCTCTCTCTCTCACACACACATCTCTCTCTCTTTTCTCTCTCTCACACACATCTCTCTCTCATTTCTCTCTCTCTCAAACATCTGTCTCTCTTCCTCTCTCACACACATCTCTCTTTTCTCTATTTCTCTATCTCTCTCTCACACACACACACACACATCTCTCTTTCTCTCTCTCTCTCATTTTCTCTCTCTCTCATTTCTCTCTCTCTCTCTCTCTCATTTCTCTCTCTCTCTCTCTCTCTCTCACACACATCTCTCTCATTTCTCTCTCTCACACACATCTCTCTCATTTCTCTCTCTCTCAAACATCTCTCTCTCATTTCTCTCTCTCACACACATCTCTCTCTCATTTCTCTATCTCTCTCTCTCTCTCTCTCCTCACACACACACACACACACATCTCTCTCTCTCACTCTCTCTCTCTCTCACACATCTCTCTCTCTCTCTTTCTCTCTCTCTCTCTCTCTCTCTTCACACATCTCTCTATTTCTCTTCACACACATCTCTCTCTCTATTTCTCTCTTTTTTTCTCTCTCACACACACACACACATCCTCTCTCTCTCTCTCATTTCTCTCTACACATCTCTCTCTCTCTCTCTCAACCCACATCTCCTCTTTCATTTCTCCTCTCACACACATCTCTCTCTCTCTTCTCTCTCTCCTCACATCTCTCTCATTTCTCTCTCACACACATCTCTCTCTAATTTTCTCTCTCACACACATCTCTCTCTCTCCTATTTCTCTCTCTCACACACTCTCTCATTTCTCTCTCACACACATCTCTCCTCATTTCTCTCTCTCCTCAAACACATCTCTCTCTCATTTCTCTCTCAACACATCTCTCTCTCTCTCTCTCTCTCACACACACACACATCTCTCTCTCATTTCTCTCTCTTACACACATCTCTCTCTCATTCTCTCCACCTCTTTATTCTCTCTCACACATCTCTCTCACACATCTCTCTCTCATTTTCTCTCTCACATCTCTCTCTCATTTCTCTCTCTCACATCTCTGTCATTCTCTCTCACACATCTCTCTACTTCTCTCTCACACATCTCTCTCTCTCATTCTCTCTCACACACATCTCTCTCTATTTCTCTCTCTCACACACTTCTCTCACACATTTCTCTCTCTCACACACATTTCTTTCTCTCACACACATATCTCTCTCATCTATCTCTCTCACACACATCTCTCTCACACACACACATTTCTCTCTCTCATCTATCTCTCTCACACACATTTCTCTCTCACACACATCTCTCTCACACACACACATTTCTCTCTCACACACACATCTCTCTCTCTCTCTCATTTCTCTCTCTCACACACATCTCTCTCTCCTTTCTCTCTCTCACACACATCTCTCATTTCTCTCTCTCACACATCTCTCTCATTTCTCTCTCTCTCTCACACATCTCTCTCATTTCTCTCTCTCACACACATCTCTCTATCTCATTTCTCTCTCTCACACAAACACATCTCTCTCTCTCTCATTTGTCTCTCTCACACACATCTCTCTCTCTCATTTCTCTCTTTCACACACATCTCTCTCTCTCATTTATCTCTCACACACATCTCTCTCTCATTTCTCTCTCTCACACATCTCTCTCTCATTTCTCTCTCTCTCACACATCTCTCTCTCATTTCTCTCTCTCACACACATCTCTCTCTCACACACACACATTTCTCTCTCTCACTCACATCTCTCTCTCTCTCACACACACATCTCTCTCTCTCACACATCTCTCTCATTTCTCTCTCTCACACACATCTCTCTCTCATTTCTCTCTCTCACACACATCTCTCTCTCTCATTTCTCTCTCTCACACACATCTCTCTCTCTCTCATTTCTCTCTCACACACATCTTCTCTCTCTCATTTCTCTCTCTCACACACACACATCTCTCTCTCTCACACACTACTCTCTCATTTCTCTCTCTCACACATCTCTCTCTCATTTCTCTCTCTCTCACACACACACATCTCTCTCTCTCATTTCTCTCTCTCACCCACATCTCTCTCTCTCATTTATCTCTCTCATTTCTCTCTCTCTCACACACATCTCTCTCTCATTTCTCTCTCACACATCTCTCTCTCTCACACACTCTCTCACACACACATCTCTCTCTCTCTCTCATTTCTCTCTCTCTCTCACACATATATCTCTCTCATTCCTCTCTCTCACACATTTCCCTCTCTCTCACATACACATTTCTCTCTCTCACACACACATTTCTCTCTCTCACACACATCTCTCTCTCTCTCTCTCTCACACACACACACATCTCTCTCACACACATTTCTCTCTCTCTCACACACACACACACACACACACACACACCATCTCTCTCTCATTTCTTTCTCTCACACACACTTCTCTCTCACAGACATCTCTCTCTCACACACACATTTCTCTCTCTCACACATCTCTCTCTCTCTCTCATTTCTCTCTCTCTCATTTCTCTCTCTCTCATTTCTCTCCCTCACACATCTCTCTCTCTCATATTTCTCTCCCTCACACATCTCTTCTCTCTCAAACACACACACATCTCTCTCTCTTTCTCTCTCACACATCTCTCTCTCATTTCTCTCTCTCTCTCTCACACATCTCTTTCTCATTTCTCTCTCTCACACACACACATCTCTCTCTCATTTCTCTCTCTCACACATCTCTCTCTCATTTCTCTCTCTCACACATCTCTCTCTCATTTCTCTCTCTCTCTCTCTCTCTGCATGTGCGCGGAAGAGTGAGCGTAGGAGGACGCGAGAATGCTTTGGAGTTTTGACAATCGTTTTGCTGAAGTTTTTTAGTTTTTCTTTAATTGTTTGAAAGTGCTTTACAAGTGGTTGGTGGAAACTTGTTGTCGGGGAGGGTGAGCGGGGACGCCATGGCCTCCGGGGAGGGGAGAAGCTATCTCCCGCCATGGCGCCAGGTGTGTGCCGCCTACTGGAGAACAGGTGGAGGAGATTCTACTAGCGGTGGAGAGCGGATCGGCGTGAGAACATCCACTCCGCCTCTCCGAATGGACAAAGCTGTGGTGATCTTCCTGAAAAGGAATACTCATCGTACACGCGTAAAAGTGTGGTAGTGCTAAGTGATGACCTGCTAGACATTACCCCCTCTCTACTCGGCGACGAGGGTAGTGATTTCAACGCGTCCCCCTTCGTGGGAGACGGGCCAATAGTGGACGAGCTGATCCGATTCGGCAAATTCGTCGGCCCCATGTCCGATCTCCCGCTCGGTTGTAGAGACCACGCGGTGAAACACGTCCTGTCGTTTCGGAGACAAGTGTATATGTTTCTAAATAACCGGGAACAAACGCTGGATGTTAACTTCAAAGTCAAGCACGGCGGCAAAAGCTACACCGTCTACGCCACCACCGAGCGCCTGAGGTGCTTTGGGTGTGGGGAGGTCGGACACAAACGGCTGAGCTGCCCACGCAGAGCGGCGCAGCCGGAGAGCTCCGGGGGAGACGCGGCCGGGGCGCAGCAGCAGCAGCGCGGAGACAGCCAGGAGAAGGTCACTGGAGAACAAGAACCCAGAGCAGGGGGGGATAACGTCTCACCGAGGTCACAGCAGGAAGAGGTCAGTGAAGCACACACCACCGGGGCTACCGCAGTGCCCAGTGATAGCGTTGACACCTGTCCCCACGCCAGCAACGATAACGACACCCGTCCCCACGCCAGCAACGATATTGACACCCGTCCCCACGCCGGCAACGATATTGACACCCGTCCCCACGCCGGCAACGATATTGACACCCGTCCCCACGCCAGCAACGATACCGACACCCGTCCCCGCACCAGCAATAATAATGACACCCGTCCCCGCACAAGCAACGGTACTGACACCCGTCCCCGCACCAGCAATAAAAATGACACCTGTCCCCGCACCAGCGATAAAAATGACACCCGTCCCCGCACCAGCAACGAAACCGGCACCAGCAACGATAAGGGCACCCGTCCCCGCACCAGCAACGATGCCAGCACCTATGACTATTCCAGCGACAATAATGATGCCACACAGCGATCTGGTCTCAAGCCTGGCAGAGCCGCTACAAGTGGAGATAGTAACCCCACACAACCGCAGCAGGAGCACCAACGAGACGTGAATGTTGATGATAAAAATCCTAAAATGGACAGAATAGGGAGACGGATGGAAAAGGTGGAGTACCCATCGAAACATGATGACGAGATGTCCGAGGACTCGAGCTCGGAGTGTGGGGATGGATCTTCAGGAGATGAATCCATGGAGGAGGAGGAGGCCACCACAGAACAGCCGTATGTTTTTAACCGTCCACAAGAACCTGTGCAACTATACACCCAGGAACAGATCAACCGGTTCCTGAAAATGACTAAAGGGAAACGAAACGTCGTCCTGACCAACTTCTTCCCGGACAGGAGGGCCTTCGTTAACTCTGCACAGCACTCCATGGGAGTAATGTCCCCCAGGAGACGTTACAGATTGAAGAAATGGGCAGCAATCGCAAGAAGTGAACTGTTGGGTGATTCAGAATGACTAAGGGTTTTGAGGTTTAGGAATTGTTAATAGTATTAGTATTATTGTGATGGTTACTCTTGTTATTCACTTTCTAAGGGGGTCTTTGGGGGAGATCTGATGGGGTTCCTTTTTATCTTTTTTTTCTCTCTTTTCCCTCTTCCTCACCTTCTTATCCCCCTCTTTTCTCTTCTTTTGTTTTTAAATGGGAGTGGATGTTCCCCCAAAGGTGCTCACATGTAACGGTACCAAAGGGATTTTTTTGGTGTGAATAAAGTTCTGTTAAAAATCAAATCAAATCTCTCTCTCTCTCACACACACACATCTCTCTCTCATTTCTCTCTCTCTCTCACACATCTTTCTCTCTCATTTCTCTCCCTCACACATCTCTCTCTCTCATACACATCTCTCTCTCTCACACACACACACACACACACACATCTCTCTCTCATTTCTCTCCCTCACACACACACATTTTTCTCTCTCACACACACATCTCTCTCACACACACACACATTTCTCTCTCACACACACACATTTCTCTCTCTCACATTTCTCTCTCACACACACATTTCTCTCTCTCACATTTCTCTCTCACACACACATTTCTCTCTCACACATTTCTCTCTCACACACACATTTCTTTCTCTCACACACATATCTCTCTCATCTATCTCTCTCACACACATCTCTCTCACACACACACATTTCTCTCTCTCATCTATCTCTCTCACACACACACACATTTCTCTCTCTCACACACATCTCTCTCTCTCTCATTTCTCTCTCTCACACACATCTCTCTCTCATTTCTCTCTCTCACACACATCTCTCTCTCTCATTTCTCTCTCTCTCACACATCTCTCTCTCATTTCTCTCTCTCTCACACACATCTCTCTCTCTCATATCTCTCTCTCACACACATATCTCTCTCTCATTTCTCTCTCACACACACATCTCTCTCTCTCATTTGTCTCTCTCACACACATCTCTCTCTCTCTCATTTCTCTCTCACACACATCTCTCTCTCATTTCTCTCTCACACACATCTCTCTCTCATTTCTCTCTCTCTCACACATCTCTCTCATTTCTCTCTCACACACATCTCTCTCGCACACACATTTCTCTCTCACACACACATTTCTCTCTCTCACACACATCTCTCTCTCTCTCATACACACACATCTCTCTCTCTCATTTATCTCTCTCACACACATCTCTCTCTCATTTATCTCTCTCAATTCTCTCTCTCTCTCACACACACACACACACACATTTCTCTCTCTCTCTCACACGCTCTCACACACATCTCTCTCTCTCATTTCTCTCTCTCTCTCACACATATCTCTCTCTCTCATTTCTCTCTCACACATTTCCCTCTCTCTCACACACACATCTCTCTCACACACATTTCTCTCTCTCACACACATTTCTCTCTCTCTCTATCTCACACACACATCTCTCTCTCTCATTTCTCTCTCACACATCTCTCTCTCATTTCTCTCTCTCTCACACACACATCTCTCTCACACACATTTCTCTCTCACACACACACACACACATCTCTCTCTCATTTCTCTCTCTCACACATCTCTCTCTCATTTCTCTCTCTCTCACACACATCTCTCTCTCTCATGCACATTTCTCTCTCTCACACATCTCTCTCTCTCTCATTTCTCTCCCTCACACATCTCTCTCTCTCTCTCACACACACATTTCTCTCTCTCTCACACATTTCTCTCTCTCACATTTCTCTCTCTCACACATATTTTTATCTCTCACACACATATCTCTCTCATCTATCTCTCTCACACACATTTCTCTCTCACACACACACACATTTCTCTCTCTCACACATCTATCTCTCTCACACATCTCTTTCTCTCACACACATTTCTCTCTCTCTCTCACACACACACACACACACACACATCTCTCTCACACAAATTTCACATACTCTCACATTTAAAAAATATTTTTTTATCTGTCTCTCTCTCTCACACACACATTTCTCCCTCTCTCATCTTTCTTGCTCTCTCTCACACACCCCTCTCTCTCTCTCTCTCTCTCTCTCTCACACACACACACACACACACACACACACACACACATTTCTCTCATTTAACTGCTTGGGTATCATTGTACAAATACAACAAGTAAAAAAAAGGAAGAAAGAAAAGTGAACAGAAAATAAATAAATGCTGATTGAATTAAACGATGGTGCTTTTCAGTGTGCATTAAGACAATTAGCCTAATGCACAGCCTTTCGGTATTTATAGCCTATACTCCGCGTCGTCGCGCTGATATTTTGGATCCCCTCCGTTAGTGGGCGGGATCCTGCTCTCCGTTTGCTCCCCCGCGCACGCTTTCCCATGCTGCCTCTGTCCCTCTCTTTTTCTTCTTCTCTTCACTCTCTCTCTCTCACCCTGTTTCTCTGTGTGTATTTACCGGAGCCCGTGCCTCCTCCTCCTCTTCCTCCTCCACCTCCTCCGTCCGTGTCTACGCGCCGCGCGCCTCTATGGCGGCATCGACGGCGGAGCGCGCGCCTGTCCGGAGAGCGCGAGCCAAGAGCGACCCGCCGCACCTCGCCGAGCCTGCCATCACATTCAGCTTCAAAACGGGTAAGATCACCGTGCCTGTCTCTCTCTCTCTCTCTCTCTCTCTCTCTCTCTCTCTCTCTCTCTCACACACACACGGTTACGGCAGATGTGCGCCCGCGCGCTTGTGCGTGCGTGCGTGCCTTTGCATTTCGCCCATCTCTCTGCACCTCTCTTTATTACCGGAGATCGAGGCATCATCAGTCCACCTGCGCGTGCACGTGATGTTTATTGTGTTCTACAGTACAGATGTTCCGCCTCTGCCTCGCTCGTGTTACCGGGCTCGGTTACGCGCTCCGAGCTTTTCTGAAGTCGTTATGTAAAGTGCACATCCTGCGCATTGCACGCGGAATGGGATTGAACTCTGCTGGAGGACCCACGCTGAGCTGGTGAATTCACTCAGGACACAGGGTGTGTGTGTGTGTGTGTGTGTGTGTGTGTGTGGGTGGATCCGCCCCTCAACCGTTAAACACATAACTACTACACTCAAAGGTTCAGACGTGAGGCTTGGTCAAACGGTTCAAAAGGGTCAAATAGCTGTCCATTAGCGCGCGCACGTGCGTGCGTGCGTGTGTGTGTATCAGTAACGGGTCTGCTCACTGATCGCCGGTGTGTTTCGCTTCTCCTGCCTCGTTGCCATGGCGACGTGGCGTCATCTATTCCGTTCTTTTCTTTTTTCTTCTTCTTCTTCTTTTTTTTTTTTTTTGCCTGAGTCAGTTCTTACTTACTGTAACACTTACAGTGCAACTTCACTGAAACGCAGGTGTGTGTGTGTGTGTGTGTGTGAGTGTGATGCATCTGCACGGTATCAACGTGGCGTTGCAAAACGTGGAGTTGCGTCACGTGTTTAACGCCGTGCGCGAGGAGCTGTCCGCAACGCCGAGACGCTGAAACGCTGACACGGTTTCCGCCTTCTGGTGGTGGACGTGAACTGACTTCCTAAGCAGGACTGATAGTGGGCACAGGGTGGGGCTTCAAACCATGCTGCTGTAAGATAGCACACTGTAAAGGGAATAATAATAATAATAATAATAAATAATAATAATAATAATAATAATAATAATAATGAAGCTGTAACTATGTGACACCACCAGCAAAAAAAATAAATAAAAGAACTCACATTTAGGTCGGCTTGACTTGGCGGGTAAATGCAGTGGTGCAGGGAGTAACGTTTGTAGCATCGCTGCCTCACAGCTCCACGGTCCCGGGTTCGAGCCTGAGTTCGAGTTACTATCTGTACGTGTTCTATCCGTGTCCGTGTGGGGTTCCCCGAGGTTCTCCGGCTCCCTCGCACCTCCAAAAACCTGCCAGTACGTCGATCGCGAGCGATAAATTCCCCCTGGGTGCGAAGAGGTGTGTGAATCTGTGTGTGTATGTGCTTCCTTTGTGGGTATATCCATGCAGACTTCGGTCTATTTTCCATACCGCTTATCCCACACAGGGTCACGGGGAGCCTGGAGACTATCCTGGGGAACTCGTGGGACACCCTGAACAGCGTACCATAACATACCCATTCAGACACGATGGACAATTTATTTCGAGATGCCCGTCAGCCTATAACACGTGTCTTTGGACGTGTGGAGGAATCCGGAGTACCCGGAGGAAACCAACATGCGAACTCCATGCACAGACATGGCGGAGGTGGGATTTGAAGGATATCAGGGCGGTGAATACATCAGCAAACCCAAAGTGGATTCTTTTCAACGTTTCTTTTATTAATGAACGCGCCGTCACACGTGTGAACAGTTTATAGTTTAGAGGTAATGTTGTGGAACATCGAAGAGGCAAGATAGTTCCCGTTCTCACTTACGTTCTAACCCACTTACGCCTCTCTCTCTCTCTCTCTCTCTCTCTCTCTCTCACGCACTCTGCACTTCCACCAGAGACACCGCCCATAAACGTTAAATAAATGTTAAATAAACATCGTGTACGTTTTTTAAAATCCGTTTTTTATTATTAGTCATGGATTACGTGTCGCTTCCGCCATAGTACAAGTCCCTGTGTATGAGCTGTTACTATAGAAACAATAACCTATTAGAGCAAGTGTATTAATATGACTTGTTTACGTCGCAGCCGGAGCTACCTGTGCTGTTATACGAAAATAACGCACACCTTCTGAGTGGTCAGATTCAGCGTCCAGCGTTTTTGTTTTGTTTCTCGTGGTGTAAAGTGTGTATGTAACTATTAGGCCAGTTTCGCCCAAACACATCACACGAGAACCCATTCATGTTGTGTCAAGTTTAAAGTAAATCTATTAACATGAAATCATTTGTCATTTGTATGAATACTGCAGAAATGTGTCAAAGATCAGGGATCCGGGGGTGCGCAAACTTTTGTAACCACGCACCCCTTCAGTACGAAACTTCCGTTCGACTTTTATTTCATGATCGTAAAACTTTTCATTTACTTTTCATTTACTTTTCATAAACTTTTCATATATTAGGCTCATTATTTAAACACGGGCAGTAATATTTCATATAGACGTTAGGTATCCAGGACGGACGCAGGCTGTCTGAGGGGCAGGGGCAACAAAAATAAAATATCACCTCCTATTGGGCACTTCATCTTGTTTCTTCACTATATGGGAGCACTAAAGAGCACTCGATCACATTTTCCCCAATATAAGGACACCCTAGAGGGCACTTTGTCATGTTTTCTCTACTCGTAGGACACCCTGGAAGGCACTTTGTCATTTTTTCTCTCTACTGGAATTAAACCCTGGAGGGCACTTTGTCCTGTTTTATATACTGGTTGTACACCATAGTAGGCACTTTGTCATATTTTCTCTACTGGAATTAAACCCTAGAGGGCACTTTGTCCTGTTTTATATACTGGTTGTACAACCTAGTAGGCACTTTTTCATATTTTCTCTACTGGAACTAAACCCTAGAAGGCACTTTGTCATGTTTTCTCCACTGGAACTACACACTAGCAGCCACTTTGTCATGTGTGTGTTTTTTTGTTTTTTTTTACTGGTAGGACATCCTAGAGGATACCTCATCACATTGTATCTACTGTAGGGGCACCCTAGAGGGCACTTTATCACATTTTACCTGTAGAGGCACCCTCGAGGGTATTACCTACAAGATTCATGACTGGGGGACTGAAGAATGGTCTGATTATCGTTTGGATTTGTCACTTTACCGTGTCCTACCAATTTTTTCTAAAGCTGCGCAAATCTGAATTAAAATCGAATTAGTTGTTTCACTGCGTGCCGCCGATGCTGAAATAAAGCCTCTACGTCATGAACGTACAAACATTCTCCTGTCACGTTGTTGTTTGCTAGAGTGAGAGTGCGGTCAGATCTTTCGTCTTTGGCTTTCTCGTGTTGGATTTCACGTTTGCATTCGTTTATATTCTCCCTCTCATTACTTTGCGAAGCATCTAATAACACTAGCACAATCTCCATGGTAATGTGAAGAGCTTGAGGATGAAGAACTTCTGATACGGTCAGCGTGGTGGGGAAGCTGAATGATGGAATTCAAATATGAATAATAAAAACCCTATTCTGATGAAAGTGACGTTAACACACATCTCCATCCTGATTCTTCCCATTTGCCGTTACTGTACAACAGTCTGATTACAATAATCCGAGTGATCAATGAGTCTAATCCTCTTCCTCAGCAATCGACACATCCCATGACGCTTTGCTCCACCCCTCACCCTCAGATACACTCGTCTGTGTTGTTCTCGGTGCCCCTGCAGTGTGCTGTGTCAGCGTGAGGATGGTGATGTATGACAGGCATGACGGTGGTGCAGTGTGGATGATTAACACCGTCAGCTTCCCCCTGCATGTGCTATAAAAGATGGTGGATGGGATTTTTCTCTCCACTTCATCAGTACACACTCTCTCTAACGGTCACTTCCTGTGTGTCTGGCACACACACACACACTCAGACACTCCGAGAGAGAGAGCCGAGAAGATCAGCACAGCTTCCTGCTGCAGTATGAATGAGCGCTTGTGTGTGACAGAGTGTTGTTAGAGCTCTGTGTGTGTGTGTGTGTGTGTGTTGGGTGTGACTGCTAGCTGACACTGCGGAACAGCCTCGCTGCCTAAGATTAGAGCCCAGCTATGCTACAAACTCGCACTGGCTTGACTTTAGATCAGCTGGCGACAAAACCCATGTCACATGACCTGCCTTAATTAATAATATTAACTTATATTTCTTCCATGTATTTACACAGTTTGCCTCGAAAGTGGATTTTGATTCTAACAGACGTTGTCCTATCAGGCGTTACGCTGCTCTACGCTTCCGTTGAAGCTGAATAAGCCGCAACATCAGGAACAGCCGGCGTAAACACACTAGCGGGGTTAAACCCACCTGTCTTTCAAAGATAAATAATACATCGATATAAGGTTTCGTTTTCGTTACGCGTCATCATGAAATGTGGTCACGGGTGTAATGCTAGAGGAACGAGCTGGATTCAGTACTCTGTCGTCTTCTTAAAAAAATGTTTTGGATAGATTTTAGGCTATGTAGCATGTAATATCACATGCAGCTGTCACAATGTAACATCCAAACATCATTTGGATTAACTTTAACTGAAACATGACAACAATCATAAATAGAATATATCTGATTATAAATCGCACATCGTTATCGGAAAAGGACACACGACCGGTGTGGAAAAATCCAAGCTAGCAAGGCCTCGGAAACTTTAAAAATAGTCTACGTTATCGGTATTCGTGAACTAACACTAGGCCTACCCCAGATTCTGAACAAAGCTAGTCATATATCTATCTACTGAATCTAAATCGTATCAGACTTAGTGGTTTAGTCAAATATTGAATTGTTGCCTTGGGAATGGAAATTGTGTTGTATTGTTGTATCGTCAAGTACTGAATCATTACCTTATCATATCGTAGCAGATTCAGTAGTATCGTCAAGTGTTGAATCATTACCTTATCGTATCGTAGCAGATTCAGTAGTATCGTCAAGTGTTGAATCATCACCTTATCGTATCGTAGCAGATTCAGTGGTATCGTCAAGTGTTGAATCATCACCTTATCGTATCGTAGCAGATTCAGTGGTATCGTCAAGTGTTGAATCATCACCTTATCATATCGTAGCAGATTCAATGGTATCGTCAAGTGTTGAATCATCACCTTATCGTAATATAGCCGATTCAGTAGTATCGTCAAGTGTTGAATCATCACCTTATCGTATCGTAGCAGATTCAGTAGTATCGTCAAGTGTTCAATCATTACCTTACCGTACTGTAGCAGATTCAGTAGTATCGTCAAGTACTGAATCATTACATTATCGGATCGTAGCAGATTCAGTAGTATTGTCAAGTACTGAATCATTACCTTATCGTATCGTAGCAGATTCAGTAGTATCGTCAAGTGTTGAATCATTACCTTATCGTATCGTAGCAGATTCAGTAGTATCGTCAAGTGTTGAATCATCACCTTATCGTATCGTAGCAGATTCAGTGGTATCGTCAAGTGTTGAATCATTACCTTATCGTATCGTAGCAGATTCAGTGGTATCGTCAAGTGTTGAATCATCACCTTATCGTAATATTGCCGATTCAGTAGTATCGTCAAGTGTTGAATCATCACCTTATCGTATCGTAGCAGATTCAGTAGTATCGTCAAGTGTTGAATCATTACCTTATCGTATCGTAGCAGATTCAGTAGTATCGTCAAGTGTTGAATCACGCCTTATCGTGTACGTAGCAGATTCAGTAGTATCGTCGTGTTGAATCATTACCTTATCGTGTGAGATTCAGTAGTATCGTCAAGTGTTGAATCATTACCTTATCGTATCGTAGCAGATTCAGTAGTATCGTCAAGTGTTGAATCATCACCTTATCGTATCGTAGCAGATTCAGTGGTATCGTCAAGTGTTGAATCATTACCTTATCGTATCGTAGCAGATTCAGTAGTATCGTCAAGTGTTGAATCATCACCTTATCGTATCGTAGCAGATTCAGTGGTATCGTCAAGTGTTCAATCATTACCTTACCGTACTGTAGCAGATTCAGTAGTATCGTCAAGTACTGAATCATTACATTATCGGATCGTAGCAGATTCAGTAGTATTGTCAAGTACTGAATCATTACCTTATCGTATCGTAGCAGATTCAGTAGTATCGTCAAGTGTTGAATCATCACCTTATCGTATCGTAGCAGATTCAGTAGTATCGTCAAGTGTTGAATCATCACCTTATCGTATCGTAGCAGATTCAGTGGTATCGTCAAGTGTTGAATCATTACCTTATCGTATCGTAGCAGATTCAGTGGTATCGTCAAGTGTTGAATCATCACCTTATCGTAATATAGCCGATTCAGTAGTATCGTCAAGTGTTGAATCATCACCTTATCATATCGTAGCAGATTCATTGGTATCGTCAAGTGTTGAATCATTACCTTATCGTATCGTAGCAGATTCAGTGGTATCGTCAAGTGTAGAATCATTACCTTACCGTACTGTAGCAGATTCAGTAGTATCGTCAAGTACTGAATCATTACCTTATCGTATCGTAGCAGATTCAGTGGTATCGTCAAGTACTGAATCATTACCTTATCGTATCGTAGCAGATTCAGTAGTATCGTCAAGTGTTGAATCATTACCTTATCGTATCGTAGCAGATTCAGTAGTATCGTCAAGTACTGAATCATTACCTTATCGTATCGTAGCAGATTCAGTAGTATCGTCAAGTGTTGAATCATTACCTTATCGTATCGTAGCAGATTCAGTAGTATCGTCAAGTGTTGAATCATTACCTTATCGTATCGTAGCAGATTCAGTAGTATTGTCAAGTACTGAATCATTACCTTATCGTATCGTAGCAGATTCAGTAGTATCGTCAAGTACTGAATCATTACCTTATCGTATCGTAGCAGATTCAGTAGTATCATCAAGTACTGAATCATTACCTTATCGTATAGTAGCAGATTCAGTAGTATCGTCAAGTGTTCAGTCACTGCCTTATGAACTGAAACTGTATCATGTAGTATCCTAGCAGATTCAGTCATATCATCAAGTAGTGAATCGTTATCTTATTAACTGAAATTGTATTGCATCTGTCGCAGCAGAGGTGTGGACGAGCACCGTTTTTCGAATGGATGGCACATTCCAGGAGAAGGAATGAGTAAAGTAATTCCATGAAAGAGCATACACCTGTGGGTGGGTCTATTTGTATGTATGTGTGTCTTGCAATCAAGGGGGACCCCAAGAGTGTGTGTGCAGCAGCGCAGCACCACGTGTGTTTGTGTTTCCTTTTACACTGAGCCTCCTGAGTCCCTGTTTCCCTCCTTACACACGTGGGTGTCAGTTAGTACTCTAGCAGATTCAGTGGTACTATCAAATATTCATCCAATCATTGCCTTAAGAAAAAAAATAATCGTATCATATGGTGTGGAAGCCTGAGGATTGAAATGAGGACATCGCAGGACTTAAAGGTGCTAAAGTGCACTCGTGCTTGTTACTGCTGTGTGATTCCACACGGTGGTGTTTATCTTTCACCCGGGAGAGTGATTTTAGTGTATCTTTAAAACTCATGTAAAGACCGTAATTAGAACTTAACGACCTCTGAAGTACCTAAAATGAGTTTTATGGGACATTTACACGACAAAAACGCAAATGTTTTTCCTTTGCGTTTTTGAAAAGTGTCGCATACAGACGTTGTCAAAACGTTCCCCCGTTCACACGGATCCGCGAAAACGACTCAATACGCTGTAGTACGCATGCCAGGCCAGTAGTTGGCGACGTCACTTTGTAAAGAAACACTACGCGCCTTCGCACGTAAGCATTCACGTCAACGTGTCCCTTCGTGTGGAAATCGTGGAAACTTTATTACATAAACATATTATTTTTTTTTTTATTTTTTTTTTTTTTTTACATTCATCAATGATGAACTGCTGTGTGCTTAATATTTTAGTATTAAATGACAAAAAGGTAATCAGGTGTGTGTGAGTGTGTGTGTGTGAGTGTGTGTGTGTGTGTGTGTGTGTGTGTATATGCGGAAATCAATATAAATGAAATGTCTGCAGCGGATCGTGTCCTTAGTGTCTCATACACACAAAACACACACCATTATGTCTGCAATAGAGGGATTCTCTCTCTCTCTCTCTCTCTCTCTCTCTCTCTATCACACACACACACACACTACATACTCATCTCCCAGATGGTCAGTAGTAGTGCATTTTATCCAATAGCTTGCTTTGCTGAATCCAGGTCAAACACCGCTGAGTGTGGTGCTGTTGATTTCCCGATAACAACGGCTCTGCTAGTAGTGTCATAACATTAAATGTAACTATAATTGGACAAAAAAAAATTGTAATCGTTACCAAATTGTAGCAGCGTAAGCTAATTCTAAAAGATAACCCACTTATATATGATAAAAGAAAATAATCAACACTACGCTGGTAACCGTAATGGTGGCCATCACCACGAGCCCGAGTGTTTTATTCCGTACACAGCTCGAGCTGCACTTGTTATGGGGTTTGATTATTGGATGTTATACCAGTGTGTGAGCAAAGAGTGTTTATTCCCACTCAGTCTGTTCGTAATGCTTTTCGTTTCAGCAGTCGTCCTTGTAGAACAGGATTTTTGTGATGCGGAAAAAAACGCCCTACTGCCTTCTCAAAGGCTGGTTTATTAATGGCATCCATCATATCAGGCAACCTCTCGGAGATAATAATGCTCTATTCATACCGAAGTTATTTCAGGACGGTTCGGAAACTAACGCTAATTCTGCAGAAGTCGGTGTTATCAGCGGATAGACGGGATGAGCTCGGATGGTGCAGCGTGTGAATTGAAAACAGGAGCGTGTTGAAGAAGAGAAAGTAAACAGACTGAGCAGAGAGAGAGAGAGAGAGAGAGAGAGAGAGAGAGAGAGAGAGAGAGAGAGAGAGATGTTAAAACACTCATTAATTCTCCCACCATTGCTTTTTGTCTCTATATATTTCCATACCTTTCCTCCAGATGTCCTTACATTTATACTTCAGCTTCATATCGGATGAATCTCACCTTCTACTTAAAGTGTCCATAAGCATATAGATATTTAAACACAATTAATGCCTTTGCATTTGTATAGAAAAGAAAGAAAACGCATTTGCCCGAGTTTGTGTAGATCTCGTACTAAATCGTTTCAGAAATGAAACCAAAATCTAAGATCAGACAAAGGCAAGTTGAATAATAAACATAAAATGCAGGTTTGTTTGGTTTTTTTTTTAAACGAAAATGTTATTTGTTGAAGCAAAAAAGTTATCCAGTATCAAGCTGGGCCTGTGTGAAAATGTATTTGTCCCCGTAGTTATTAATTCCCCAAATCTTTGAAGCTGCATTCATAATGGAGATCAGATGGACTAGACACAACCAGACCTGATTACCGCAAACCCTGTCCAATCAAATCAACACTTAAATAGAACTTTATCAGTAGCATGAAGGGGGTTAAAAGGTCTTACCCAGTAACACACTATGCCAAAGTTGAAAGAAATTCCAGAATTGATAAGGAAGAAGGTGAAAGCTAATACAACGGTTCGGGGACTCCAACGAACGACAGCGAGAGTTATCTTCAAAATGGGGAAAAAAAAACTCAGCATAGTAGTAAACCTGTTCTGAAGTGTCCGACCTTCCAAAATTCCTCCAAGAGCACAGCGACGACTCATCCAGGAAGTCACAAAAGAGCCAAGGACAACATCGAAGGAACTACAGGCCTTTCTTACATCAATAAAGATCACTGGTCATGGCTCCACTATCAGAAAGACACTGGGGGAAAATGGCATCCATGGAAGAGTGGCGAGGTGAAAACCCCTGCTAACACAGAAGAGCGTTAAGACTTGTCTGAATTTTGCCAAAACACACCTTGATGATCCTCAAACATTTTGTGAGAATGTTCTGTGGACTGATGAGTGGAAAGTGGAACTGTTTAGAAGACAACGGTCCCGTTAGTCACAGAATTCCACAAAAAGATCATCATACCTACAGTCAAGCATGGTGGAGGTAGTGTGATGGTGTGGGGATGCTTTGCTGCTTCAGAGCCTGGGAAACTTGTAATAGTTGAGGGAAACATGAATTCTACTCTCTACTAGAAAATCCTAAAGGAGAATATCCGTTCTTCAGTCCGTAATTTGAAACTCAAGAGCAGCTGGATTATGAAGCAAGACAACGATCCAAAGCAAAGGAGTTCTTAAGGTTGGAAAGCGCACACAGACAAACATCCTCTATCCTAGCACTGCAGGAATTAAAGACTGAAACGGTTTCCAGGCTAAGAATGGTCTTTGGAGTGGACAGCTTCTTAAAAACATTTGCACTTAACCACAGAGGGTGGGTTCGAAAAAAAAAAAAAACTTTTCTCAGGGTTTAAAAGCTTTCAAGATGCTAATATATGGGGTAGAAAATGGATTAACAAAAGTAACAAAACACAGTAACCAGGGTCACAGACAAACATTTCAGCATGTATGAATCCAAGCAGAGTGGTCAGAGAGTCAGGAAAAAGGTCCATACACAAATCAGGATCCAAAGAGTAAACAAAGAGGCCAGTGAAGGTCGTACGCAACAATTACGGAAAGACTCAACACCTCAGTGGGGGGAAAAAACTTGGCAAGGTTCCGTAATATGTGAGTTGATTTAGAGCCTGTGACAATTGCGGAAGTGTCCGTTAGGCTTGAAGAGAGGGCGCCCTCTGGTGTTGTGGTGGTGCAACGTCCCAGGTGGATATTCCACATACATTAAGGATTGGATTGACATTAAGTTCAGTGAAGGGAAACTGTAACACTACAGCATACAAGTATGGGGAAGAACCACATATGGGTGTGATGGTCAGGTGTTTACATACTTCTGGTCATATTGTGTATACTGTGATATATTTCCCATCATTTCATGTTTGTTACAAGTTCCTGTCACGCTTTGTTTTCATCATCCATTGTCACTGTTGGTTATAGTTTGATTTTGCATCTCGTCTCCTCCTCATCCCGTCATTGCAGGGTGCACATTAACACATCGGGGGTGCTGGAACTTTACTTGTAGCATGCTCGATGACGTCACACCCCAACGATAGTCAAGTCGCGGTTCTTTAAACAGAGTGCGGGTGTTGTTTAGAATTTATACCACAGCATTATACCACTGCAATCTCTAGTACTGGTTTCCATTAACGCTGCCCGTTCTAGTAGGCTTACTTTATTGGTCATCGTTCCTATAGTAACGGGCCATTCACAGGGACTTATGATGGACACTCTATATAATGTCAGCCCAGTGAAGAGACTAAAAACGTTATTATATCACAAGGAAAAGCGAATAATCCTTTAACATTTATGGAAGGAGACTCTAGTGTCGGTCAGTGAGTTTACCAAATCCCCCCCCCCCCCCACCCCCCCAGAACTCCCACGTCTGTGGTGATTTTAATATGATGTGTGTTAGAGTCGGAATTGCCATGGCCCCGCAAGATCAAGAGACGCCTCTGCCTCCACGTGACCCGAAAGCACTTCGGCTTAAATAAACTGGTTATTTTCGTGTGCGTGTGCTGCTGTGGAACATCATCGTATAATGTAGCAAATAGATTCGTCCTGGACACAGAAGCAGAGTGTGAAATTGCAATTAGGTTAGCTGTCATGTTTTAGCTGTTGCACTCTTTATGCTGCCTGGAGTTCTGGGACTTTATTAGCCTGAGCAAAGAGAGCTCTGTAATGCTGCGCATCTCTGGCTTTAGAGTACAAAAGGAAGTGAGACATAACCAGTTACACTGAAAAACTATGCAATATACTGGGAACCGTATACTGGAATACTGGGAGGTGTGGGATGGGAATACACTCTGAATGGAGAGTCCAGTCACACACTCACACCTAGGGGCAATTTAGAGTTGCTACTTCACATACTGGAACTTGAAGTCATTTTCCGGGAGGCGAGAGGAAACCAGAGAACCCGGAGAAAACCCACACAGACGCGTGAGCGACGTGCAAACCTCGACTTGGGAAACTCGGAGCTCTGAGGTAGAAACATTTTCCCGCTGTAACACCGTACAACGCTGCTGGCTCTTGGGATTCTAGTCCAGGGTTCTGATGTTGCTCGTCCATGCTCTCTCTGTACGTGGTGTTAAAGGAAACATACAATTATATATCTGCTGCCCTCTACTGGTGTGACACTACAACTACAACACTACAACACTCTTATTCCTCACATGTAGAGCTTTGTCATATTCCTCTGTTTGATAAGAAACAAGAAGAAGGTGTCAGATTAAAACTAAAGCTTGATAACCTCTACACATTTGGCGATGGCTAATTAAGCTTGAAACCGTGTGTCTATTATGAGGCCTCAAAAAAAATATAAGAATGACGTATTTATGACGATTTTTAGACAAAATCTTGCTTGATCTGGAATCCAATCAGAACCCATTGAAATGATACTCAAGATTTTATATATATATATATACATTACATTTGTCAGGAGCAAGACGTTGCATTTCATGTCTTAAAAACGTTCTGTGCTTCATCATCCCCCTATTGGTCTGGCTTTTTCTTTCTTCACACCAGTCTTGGTAGCTTAGCTGCAAAGAGAGAAAGTGTGAAAATTCAGGAGCTGCTCTATAAAACTGTGACATTCTGCACATACAGTACAAGCACACAAGATGAGCAACCCGGGCTTCATTTATCAAGCGGGTTATCCGTCACAGGAGGGCTTACATGAGAAGTGTGCTCTTCACTCAGATCCACTCAGTTTGTATCCCACAAGACGGAGACTCACCGATGTGAACCTTAATCGATCGGCTCGTTCATATTAATGATCTAAAAGAGAGCGATTCAAAACAAATCCATAAATTCTGAAAAATAAGACTCTCCATTCAGTCTGGATAAAAGTAATGGCATTATATGTTACAGTATGAGAGGAGGAAGACTTAGTGTTTGTTTATGGTGTCGTTACCGGCGTGCTACAGTGGCTGAGCCATCTTGCATTACTGAAAGATTTCGCACCCACTGACTACGTTTACTTGGACAGCAGTAGTCTAATTATTGATCTTATTCTGAATAAGACGTGTAGTATTCTGATTAAGGTGTGTACATGGACAGCAGTGATCTAATTATTGATCTTATTCTGAATAAGACGTATAGTATTCTGATTAAGGTGTGTACATGGACAGCAGTGATCTAATTATTGACCTTATTCTGAGTAAGACAGTATTCTGATTAAGGTGTGTACATGGACAGCAGTGATCTAATTATTGACCTTATTCTGAGTAAGACAGTATTCTGATTAAGGTGTGTACATGGACAGCAGTGATCTAATTATTGACCTTATTCTGGGTAAGACAGTATTCTGATTAAGGTGTGTACATGGATAGCAGTGATCTAATTATTGACCTTATTCTGAGTAAGACAGTATTCTGATTAAGGTGTGTACATGGATAGCAGTGATCTAATTATTGACCTTATTCTGGGTAAGACAGTATTCTGATTAAGGTGTGTACATGGACAGCAGTGATCTAATTATTGACCTTATTCTGAATAAGACAGTATTCTGATTAAGGTGTGTACATGGACAGCAGTGATCTAATTATTGACCTTATTCTGAGTAAGACAGTATTCTGATTAAGGTGTGTACATGGACAGCAGTGATCTAATTATTGACCTTATTCTGACTAAGACAGTATTCTGATTAAGGTGTGTACATGGACAGCAGTGATCTAATTATTGATCTTATTCTGAGTAAGACAGTATTCTGATTAAGGTGTGTACATGGATAGCAGTGATCTAATTATTGACCTTATTGTGGGTAAGACAGTATTCTGATTAAGTGTGTACATGGACAGCAGTGATCTAATTATTGACCTTATTCTGGGTAGACAGTATTCTGATTAAGTGTGTACTGGATAGCAGTGATCTAATTATTGACCTTATTCTGGGTAAGACAGTATTCTGATTAAGGTGTTATGGTAGCAGTGATCTAATTATTGACCTTATTGTGGGTAAGAAGTATTCTGATTAAGGTGTGTACATGGATAGATGATTAATTATTGACTTATTCTGAGTAAGAATATTTGTTAAGTGTGTACATGGACAGCAGTATCTAATTATTGACTTATTCTGAATAAGACGTATAGTATTCTGATTAAGGTGTGTACATGGACAGCATTGATCTAATTATTTACCTTATTCTGAATAAGACAGTATTCTGATTAAGGTGTGTACATGGACCGCAGTGATCTAATTATTGACCTTATTCTGAGTAAGACAGTATTCTGATTAAGGTGTTTACATGAGTCGCTTTTAGAATATTCCTTTCATGTTCCTGTTTTACGTGTTATAGAACGTAGATGGATTAAGGTCACACGTCAGTACGTCCCCGAGCCACACCATCCGACGTCCCTCCAGAATTTCACGTATCGACGTACAGTTGGTCTTCGTCATGATACCGTATACAGTTTTGAGTGTTTTTATTTGTAATTTTACGGAAGCTTCAAGTGTAATTATTAAATTAAATTAATTCATTATTATTACTAATAATTAGTAAATTAAATTAGTAATAAATAAATTATTAAAATAAATTAGTAATTATTTGTCGTGCTGTACGTGCAAACAGTCGACTGCTTGAAGCCGTGGGCTGCGTCCCAAACCGCGTACTTACCGTCTGTATAGTAGCTGAGAGACATGTATTTCTCCTACTATACAGTAGGTTAATCTGTCGTTTAGTGTAGCCGTCATTCTCTTGTTTGGCGTTAAACGGTTGAGCGCTGCCGTGTGTGTACGTGTCCTATCGCACAATGCGGTGAAAACTCTCACACGATGTTAATATTGTGATTAAGGTGTGTATGTGTCTGTAACGTGACTAAAACAGGAATACTCCACACGTCTTAATTCCATCTGTGTTTACTTCGAGACTTTAATCAGATTAAGGTCATCAATAAACGCTGTTTACATGATAGTTTCTTAATCAGAGTATCGTCTTAATCGGGTTCATATCGGATTATTGTTGTCCGTGTAAACGTCCTGACTGTGATGTGTTTAGTCATCATTTTTGCTGTTTTCAGCTCTTTCTGAGCTTTGGCCTTTTATGGAATTTTGTGGGTGTGGCTAAATGTAACCGGTGTGACGGCTGTGACGTGATTGGCATTGATCAACGTACACACAAGAGTATGAAGTTTTGAAACCCAAATTCCAGAACAGTTTGATCGCGGTCTCCCTACATACGGGATTGCTAGTGAAGGCTATACTGTCACCAGCATGTGAGAAGTCTCTTGTGTCGCTTGTAGTTTGTTGCTTGTGGGTGTGGCCTGTCCAGGTTTTTTTTTTTTTAGTTCCTCCTAAACACTGGTAATTTCATCTCAACCCATTCTGCATCATTCTTCATTTAGTTCTCTTCAAACCCCACTACAGTACTAGTACGTGCTCTGGGTGGCTAGGGCCCGGGGCATTGCTCCTTTGCCCACAAGGCTGAAATTTGATGTAGTTTACCCCTACGTGTTCATTAATGAACTCACATGTACTTCACGCACGAATTCATAAGACTCACGTCGAAGTTAAAGTTAGCTCTTCATTACATGCCTTAACTCATCATTAGTTCATATTTAAGTACGTATTAATTCAGGTATTAGGGCATGATTATTCATGTACTGTTACAGATACATCCGTTGTCGACTCGTCCAGCAGTGACACCGGAGCAAGATTTCCCAATTTGGTGGGGGAAAAAAAACGACTAATGATCTACCCTGAAGGACGACGCAAATTTTAATGAAGTGTGAAACAAGATATTTGCTTCCTTACGCACAATGCAACAAATCCAGCCTCCTGTGCTATGATTGAATTCTTACTCGCAAGCCCTATAGGACGAATGGTTGCTCGCGTGACGTTTGAGTGTAATGCATGATGGGTAATGCAGTGGCAGAAAAGTGAGGGTCACAGGATTCTTCTGATCCGCTGAGCCTGAGAGATGCACGAAAGAAACGACATAACATATGGTAAAACGCTAGTGTAATGCAGCGGGAATGTACAGTATATACTGTATGTTTGGTTCTTTCTTCATGCTCTGGTTTAGATTCGCTCTGAGCTTACAGATTCCAGCCACTAGATGATGCTAGAAGGCAGCGCCACGTTTACGGATCACCTTCACACGCCGTGAAGAACCACACTGATTTCGTCCTGGCATTAACGACACCACACTTCTCAGGAGACTCGAAGCATGTGGAATATGATGCAGTTGTTCTGCAAACTAATAACGAGTTTATGACACTTCTGCGAGGAGTTTAAAAAACGCCGTTTGCCTGACGATGATATCATCTCGCCGGGTAATCTTAATATGACGCATTATTTGCAGTGGCCATCATTATATAGAGATCCGCAGATATAAGAATATTTTGTTATCTATTATTTCCATTTGAAAGCCATGGTTTGTCATGTGTGGCGAGCATGATATTTATTTACTTTTAGCCAATCTTTTAGTGAAGCTGTGTGTAAATATTTTCCCAGGCCAAACGGAAAGAATTCCGGCAGGATTTAAAAAAAATAAACAAGAATTAGAAAAAAGAAAAAAAACCAAAAACGTACGTTAACGCTGATTCTCTTTGTACATCACCAATCGGCCATGAATTACGATAATATTCATTTATCCCCGCCCACACATCATCATAAAAGGCAAAGCTCGCAGAGAGCTGAAAAAAAAAACGTTTCTTTAGTATGGTGTGCGCTATAACTTCCACTAATGCAGCTCAGCCACTGCAGCACGTCAGCTAGCATAGACACGCACTGACTCTTGCTCCTTTTATAGGGTGCCATTACATTTGTCCAAATAGAATGGCTAGTCTTATTTTGTCTTACTGTATTGATTTGTTTTGGATGGCTTTCTTTCAAGACATTAAGATGAAAGAACGTCGTGTAATAAAGATAAATAAGTGATTTAAACCTGACAGCGTTTAAATATATGTAACCGCAGTTTTTATCAACAGTTATAGACTTCGAGTCGCTTTATATATTAATTTCTTTTTCCAAACTAACTGGATTTCCAAGAGCACCCTAGTTCTTGTGTAAATGCTCCTGTGAGAGATTTACGAGTAAATTCCTATCTAGCTTGATAAATGAGATTCAGAACACTGAGTTATTCTCATCCTCAATAAAGTATGCTATCAGCACTATTTATTATTAAGTGTTGTGTTATTGTTTGGCAGGGTGCACTATCAGGACATGTTATGAACCCTCATGTTGGCCTTTCCGTGGTGGTTCACAGCCTATGGAAGTATGACACATGGTTATGTATATAAACATGCATCCATGTTCGAGTGGAGGTGTCAGTTAAGGCTCTGGGTTGCTGATCGGAAGGTCTGGGGTTCAATCCCCAGCACTGCCAAGCAAGGCCCTTAACCCTCTCTGCTCCAGGAGGCGCTGTAACATGGCTGACCCTTCCTAACATGCGGGGGTATGCGAAGAAAATAATTTCACAGTGCATATGTATATGTGATCAATAAAAAAAACTCATTATCATTCATTATATCTACCCATACTAACTACTTCTGGCTACCCATACTAACTACTTCTATCTACCCATACTAACTACTTCTATCTATCAATACTAACTACTTCTATCTACCCATACTAACTACTTCTATCTACCCATACTAACTACTTCTATCTACCCATACTAACTACTTCTATATACCCATACTAACTACTTCTATATACCCATACTAACTACTTCTATCTACCCATACTAACTACTTCTATCTACCCATACTAACTACTTCTATATACCCATACTAACTACTTCTATCTACCCATACTAACTACTTCTATCTACCCATACTAACTACTTCTATATACCCATACTAACTACTTCTATATACCCATACTAACTACTTCTATCTACCCATACTAACTACTTCTATCTACCCATACTAACTACTTCTATATACCCATACTAACTACTTCTATCTACCCATACTAACTACTTCTATATACCCATACTAACTACTTCTATCTACCCATACTAACTACTTCTATCTACCCATACTAACTACTTCTGGCTACCCATACTAACTACTTCTGGCTACCCATACTAACTATTTATATATACCCATACTAACTACTTCTATCTACCCATACTAACTACTTCTATCTACCCATACTAACTACTTCTATCTACCCATACTAACTACTTCTATCTACCCATACTAACTACTTCTATATACCCATACTAACTACTTCTATCTACCCATACTAACTACTTCTATCTACCCATACTAACTACTTCTATCTACCCATACTAACTACTTCTGGCTACCCATACTAACTACTTATATCTACCCATACTAACTACTTCTATCTACCCATACTAACTACTTCTATCTACCCATACTAACTACTTCTATCTACCCATACTAACTACTTCTGGCTACCCATACTAACTACTTCTGGCTACCCATACTAACTATTTATATATACCCATACTAACTACTTCTGGCTACCCATACTAACTATTTATATATACCCATACTAACTACTTCTGGCTACCCATACTAACTATTTATATATACCCATACTAACTACTTCTGGCTACCCATACTAACTATTTATATATACCCATACTAACTACTTCTGGCTACCCATACTAACTATTTATATATACCCATACTAACTACTTATATATACCCATACTAACTACTTCTGGCTACCCATACTAACTATTTATATATACCCATACTAACTATTTATATATACCCATACTAACTACTTATATATACCCATACTAACTACTTCTATCTACCCATACTAACTACTTCTATCTATCAATACTAACTACTTATATCTACCCATACTAACTACTTGTATATACCCATACTAACTACTTCTATCTACCCATACTAACTACTTCTATCTACCCATACTAACTACTTCTATCTACCCATACTAACTACTTCTATCTACCCATACTAACTACTTCTATCTACCCATACTAACTACTTCTATCTACCCATACTAACTACTTCTATCTAACCATACTAACTACTTCTATTGACCCATACGTACTACTTATCAATGCCAGGTGTGAACTGGGCCTTAGTCTCGCTCTGAAATCATGTATTTCTTGTTGTAAGCCATGTTCCTGTGTTCCCTCTGTCCATTTGTTTTCTGGTTGTACTTCCTGGTTTAAACCTTCACCCGTTTTTCTTGTTACTTAACATGGACGTGTCTTGTTTGTTTCTGCTTGTCTTGTTCACTGCCCTATGACTCTAATTAAGAGTTGTAGATTTGTAACCACAGCTAAAAACCCATCTTTTCCACCCAACTCATTATGCCCTTGACATGCTCTGAAAGAAACTCATCCAATCATCACAGAACCACGACTGAAGGAGTTTGTAACCCTCATCTTCTCAGCCCTGTTCCTCTATTCTTTTCCCGGTATAATCTTCACTCTCTTGGCCATATCGATACACTCTGCTGTGTGACGATGACCTTGACGTGTCCTTCAGCCCGTGTCACAGTATTGGTTTGGCATGCGGTGGTATTTCGCGCCACTGTGGTGTTGTTCCACTGCCTCCGGCTGTGTGTTAATTGAATTCCAGCCCCATAATGAGCCGTTACCCAGCGTCCTCCAGTCCTCTACTCACCGCACAGGGGTTTTGGGGTATAAATAGAAAGGTACATCTGATTGTTTTTATTTGTGTGTGTGTGTGTGTGTGTGTGTGTGTGTGTGTGTGTGTCAGCTTTTTTTTTACATTTTTGATCATTTGGCTGTTTAATTAATACAAAAATTTTGATTGGTTGATATGTAATATTCAGAAATACATTATCTGAAATAAACACAATTCAATTTGCTTATCTCTCTGAGAAATCCTCATATTTCACTTACACACAGATAAACATCCTGGCTTTTTTTGTTTGTTTGTTTGTTTTGTTTAGTTTTTTGAAAAGATTTGCTTAATTTCTGAAAACGATTGCCATATACTTCACTGAAATGCTCAGTTCTCCTGACGCACAGCCTTGTTATCGTATCTTAATCACTGTACAGATCTTTTTTTTTTTTCCTTAAAATAAAAGTTTGAACGAAGCTAAATTATTTACCAGTAGAACAAAACAACCTCACAGTGATTATGTCCAGAAATGGGCTTAAAAATCCAATATATTTTATACTAATCTTATGAGACATATTATTCGGCACGATATTCGCCAAGATGTCTCTCTCCTATGTAAGATTTGATATTAGGGGCTTTTAAACATGGATTCACACCATAGCCGTGGGAAATCACAGTCACTAAATCACGACCCTCACAACATGAATGTGATTTACTTTTCTTTTTTTTTCAAATGCACGAGAGGGAATCAGTCGGAGCATTAGAAAATAAAGTGTAATGATTCTGGTGACCTAAAGGGGGAAATGATAAAGTATAGTATATCGATCGAAAGGAAAAGTTCTACAATTACTCAGTCTCTTAAGTATTAGAAATGTCGTAGATGTTGTTTAGCGTGCAGGAAAGTTTAGGCAGGACTCTTAATCTGTAGTAATAAATATCTTTACCTGAAGCTCCGCCCACCCTCATCACAATCATGTCACGTCAAACATCCCACAAAAGCTTCGGTCGATGTGTCATTGTGATATAAACCTCAGTTTCGTTTATAAACCTTATAGGCCACTCTGACTAGAGCGGAAATGCATGAAACCATTTCCAAGTCCAGAACCAAGTTCTCCTCAGAATCAGAACTAACAATGGAATCATGCTTGAGAGATCATTATGGCCATCCTCGATTGATTTGAAGCTTATAATGTTGATTACTGTTGGTTTTCGACTGTTAGAAAACAAACAAACCAAAAACAAACGGCGTAAAATATTTTTCAGGAAGCATTTTCTTGATTAAACAATACAATCCGTGAAAACCTTTCTCTTGAGCGTGTCTCCACAGTCAAATTAAAAAAAAAATGTTCATGCTGACATCATCCAACGTCTAGATTGTTTGATTGGGTTAATTATGCAAATTTATGCGACTCATTTGCATCAATAAATGTACAAAAAATGTAATAAAATACTTGTAAGAGTATAAACCATCAACTGGTGAAAATTCCTTGTGATATCTATTGTTTGAAAAAACAAACAAACAACGACAACCTTATTAACCTATAGTGTCCTGCCTAACGCAAAATAACAACAAAACTGCGGTGTATATAGAGTAGCGACGGAAAGACGCAGTATTGTTAAACGGAATGAGTAGAGAATATACACTTCTGTCTTTTAGCTGCTCGTATTCGTCATTATCCCAAAGTCACAGAGTCTCAGGACTGCCAGTTCTGCTGCATCTGACGCCCGTGGAGTATTTACGCCATGAATCATCTGTTAGGGACTGCACATGAATGTGTGTTTCGAATAGAAGGCGGCTTTAAATAGCATTTGCAACTGTGTGAGCATGTGCGAGTGTGTTTGGGAATTTCTTGGAAAGGGATTGCTCTGGATTTCACCACCTGCCGCCATCAGATCTGGGCGGTGAACGATGCTGGCTTAAGGTCTTCGGTCATGCGGAAAAGACTAAAGCACATACGGCGAGGAGCGGGCGAGAGAAATCGTGTGCTTTTGAGACACGTCGTGTGCCGAGTGCAAACTATTCCTTGAAAAATGTGGTGACCGAACTCCGACACGCGTCGTGTGTCAGATTGTTCCTTTGCTCAGACCGACCTCATTAGTCACTCTGCTAAAGTTTGTATGCTAATGGGAACAAACTGTGTCGTTAGCATCATACTGACTGCTCTGTGTGTGTGTGTGTGAGAGAGAGAGACAGTAAATATGCTGCTTTATAAATATAGAGAGGTTCTTCTTCAAGTCTTCTTATGTATAACCGTTATGAGCGAGTATACGATGTATACGTATGCACTGGTCTCTGATATTTGTCACATACTGGCCGTATCTGCTGATACACTGTCATTCGCATAGCTTTGCCTAATTAGACCTTTAATGAGCAGCCCATTTCCTTAAATCCTGACACTACATACAGGACTCCATTCCCGCCCTCTTCTGCAGAAACTCTACCGAACCCACCACTAAAGCAGGTATAATCCTTTGCAGCTGAACGTGGATATTTGTTGGGGCTTAGTCGTTAGAACGTTTGCCTCGCATCTCCGGGGTTGAGGGTTGGAACCCCGCCTCCGCCCTGTATACATGGAGTTCGCATGTTCTCCCCGTGCTTCGGGGGTTTCCTCCGGGTACTTCGGTTTCCTAACCCCAGTCCAAAGACATGCGCTGTAGACTGATTGGCGTGTCCAAAAACGTCTGTAGTGTGTGAATGGGTGGGAGATTGTGCCCTGCGATGGGTTGTCCCCCACCTTGTGCCTACAGTCCCCTGGGAAAGGCTCCAAGCCCCTCCGCGACCCTGTGTATGATAAGCGTATGGGAAATGGATGGATGGATGGATGGATGGATGGAGGTGGTCTAACGTTTCCACCTCTCAGCTCCAGGGTCCCCGGTTTGATCTTGAGCTCAGGTTACTGTCTACATGGAGCTTCACATGTTCTTCCTGTGTCTGTACAGGGCTCCTCCGGGTTCTCGAGCATCCTCCAACCTCACAAAAATAAACCGGGAGGTAGATTAAATCTCTAAATTGCGCATAGCCAGGTTTGGTAGGTTTTTAACAAAATTTCCAACTCAGCTGCATCTCAAAAACTGCGCAATAGATTGAAAATGGAGGAGCGTTGTTCGTCATTTGCTGAGCCTTTGACTGGGAAACAAAGTCACAGTGGTGCGCACGCATTTCTGATATACGGACATTGTACACGCCATAATCCCTCGTTCCGTCTCTGAAATGGTTCTGTACATCCCAGACACACTGTCTGCACACACATTTCGCCTTTGTTTGCACAAATCTATGCGATTTAATTCGGATTATTTGCTATAAAATAAGATCTTGGCGGCCCTGGAATATTTTTTAAACCATACCGCAGTAGGTTCCTCACAGCTTTTGGTAGAATAAGCAATCTGTATAAAAGTGGGGGGATGAAAGGCTTTCATCATTTTGTTTAGTTTTCATTCAATCCAAAGCGAGAGAGATAGAGAGAGAGAGAGAGAGAGAGAGAGAGAGAGAGAGAGAGCTTCTAACTCATTCATTCCAGAAAGTAAGCTTTGCATAAGCAATTCCTGATGTATCACTAAAACACAGACTAGCCTTCCTCTGGGTGGTGCCAAAATGTGCAGCCGCTAAGAAAAATGAGCTTCCTAACCAGAATATAATTACATAAGCACTGCTTCTAGCCTCAGGGGGAAAAAAAGAAAGAGCTGCAGAAAAAAAAAATGAGCAGGGAGGATTTGTATTACTCCAGTTTAATTTTCAATTAGGACGTGCAGCGTGAAGCGGTTGTCCATGTAGCCTTTAATTCTGGCCACAATAGCGTCGGTGCTGGTCTGTAGGGAAGGAGGAAAGCCATTAAAGACGTTAAGCACCTTTAGTGCGAATGGAATAAAATGGAGAAAGGTGGAGTAAGATGCAGGAGATTCGTGATTTTATTCAGCTCTCTGTTCAGGGAAAAGGGGTTTGAATGCATATCTAGAAAATGCGAGAGATGAAATCCTCACGTTTTGTTATTATTTAGTTCCTACATAGTTGCCAAGCAGGAACCAGAAAATGAAATGAATCAAAAAAAAAACTTTTTCATTCACTCGATCATGTAAGTGGTTAAGACGTTGGATGGATGGATGGATGGATGGATGGGTGGATGGATGGATGGATGGATGGATGGATGGGTGGATGGGTGGGTGGATAGATGGGTGGGTGGGTGGATGGATGGGTGGATGGGTGGGTGGATGGGTGGATGGGTGGGTTGAATGGTTGGACGGGTGAACAGGTGGATGGGTGGACTGATGGATGGATGGATGGATGGGTGGGCGGATGGATGGATGGACAGATGGATGGATGAATGTGTGGATGGATTGGCAGATGGATGGACGGATGGATAGGTGGGTTGATGGATTTGGGTGGGTGGAAGAGTGGATGGATGTGTGGATGGATGGACGGACAGATGGATAGATGGATGGATGGATGGATATAAGGACTACAGCTACCAGCCAAAACGATGGCCGAAGATTTGCTGACTTCTTGTTGAAGTCACTATAATGTGCTTGTTGAAGTCACTTGCTTTTCCTGGAAGCCAAACATATGAGATTGGGAAGCACACTGGAGATCTTACCTGCCTTTTAGGCTGGCTAATAAATGTATCATTTATCCATCCTTGGTTAATAATAATAATAATAATAATAATAATAATAATAATAATAATATAATAATAATAATAGAGTTCACTGAAAAGTTTCACTGCTGAAGAAAAATCTTTAAAACTATGTGGGGGGGGGGACTTCTTCTATATAAAAGCAGCATTTCCTCCAGGAAATAGAAATCGCACGGGCCGAGGTTGTCTCTGCGTCAGCGTTCCTGGGAAAGTCTTCAAAGTTTCTAAAGTGCATGTGCGGAGCGAAGAGTGAAGAAAACTAGAGAACTTCTCTCAGTGTTACACAAGCAGCCGTGGTTAGAGATACAGTGACGGGGAATGCAGAGCGTCGGGGTTAACGCGCTCTCCCGCTACAGCTCTGCTTTTACGCGTTCAGACAGACACGAGTTCAGCAAGCGGGCATTTGGATCTGCTAGGAAATCACTGTGGAATTAGGATGGATTGGCGCCAGGCTTCGTGCTCGTGGAGTCGGAGCTGAAGCTGAAGGCAGAACTGGCTGGGTTTATACCGTGTTAAATCCAGCACAGTGCAGGACCGTCAGAGTTAAACGAACACTCTGTGTGGTGTTGTGAATGTTACACTGGTGCAGCGTGAACACTAACATTGCGTTAAAGGCGTCCGGTTATATGGTGGAGTAATGTAATGATAATGAGTCTTTATTGGTCACATATACAGTAGAGCAGAGTGAAATTCTTTTCTTCGCATACTTGTTAGGAAGCTGGCGTCAGAGCTCCATGATACAGCGCCCCCTGAAGCAGAGAGGATTAAGGGCCTTGCTCAAGGGCCCCACAGTGGCTTGAACCCCAGACCTTCTGATCAGCAACCCAGAGCCTTAACCGCCAAGCCACCACTGCCCCATTGCCCCTTCTCTAGAGCAATTTTAGGGCCACTGTTAAAAACTAAAAATACACTTACACTATGATAAGTTGTTATTTTGAGAAAGTGATAAAAGCTTCACCAAATCCGCAATGTTGCTTATATTAATCCACAAAGGTTGGTCTGATATGTACCATGGATGACCATGTTGTCATAATATTGTGAATTACTTTTCAAAGCTTTTTTTTTTCCCATATTATTATGAATTACGTCACTTTTTATTCACATAATATTACAACTGTCTTAAATACAATATTGTCACCTTTTTTTTTCTCTCGCAATATGAAGAGTTTCTTCTCAAAATATTGTCCCAATTTTTCTCGTCATATTACGAATTTCTTTTCAAAATCATCGTCGCAGTTTTTTATCGAAGTATTATTAGTTTCTACTCAAAATATTGGGACATTGTCGCGAAATATTACAACTATATTATCAAAACGTAATTATGTCATAATTATACTCAGAATATTTCATCTTTTTTCTGGAAATGTCACGTTTTCTCGTAATAATACAACTTTCTTTTCAAAATATTGTCACATTTTTTTTCTCATATTATTATGAATTACTTCTGGAAATATTGTCACATTTTGTTTCTCAAAATATGACGACATTTTCACAAAATATTACGATTATAGTATTCAAATATTTTCATAATTTTTCTCACAATATTACATTTTTTGGTGGGAAATGTTGTCACGTTTTCTTTTCAAAATATTGTCACATTTTTTCTTGTAATTTACGACTTTCTACTCAAAACATTATGACTTTTTTCTAGTTATTTTATGACTTTCTTTTGAAAATATTTTCATTATTATTTTTCTGTAATATTATGACTTTTATATTTTATATGACTGTAATATTAAGACAAAAGACATTTTTTGGAGACATTTTTTTTAACATAATACTTTCTTGTGGAAATATTGTGACGATCCTTTTCTCGTAACATCACAACTTTCGTCTTAAAAGATTATGCTTCTCTTCTGGTAATATTGCATTTTTATTTTTTCAAACAGTGGCCCTAAAATTCTGTTGTAATTTTCAGTAATGCGAAACATTTCTCTCTCAAGAAACTTTCTAATCAAGTTACTACTAAAGAAGAAGAAGAAGAAGAAGAAGAAAAAAGATTCACAGACAGATTTGACAATAGTGCAGAGATCATATTAAATATTATATTCATATCACGTCATATCATATCAGTTCGGAAGCATTAATGCATTTACTACAAGACACTGCAGGTGAATAGGGTAATTATTATTTTTTTAAACAATGGATATCACATTTAATCCTTGAGAGTTGATTGCTGATGTACTTTTTATTGGAACGTGTGAAATGAGGCTTCATCTAGTAATTAAATGCGCATAAATTTTCATACTTAACAAAGCCAAATCCAAATCGAGTCTGTTAGTGGTGTCATGTAATGAGTTTAGGAGATGGATGCAAGTGCATGTAAGGCAGTTTTAATCAGAATAACAACGTTAGACAGGCAAGGTCAGACGATCGTGTAAACAGACCGGAAAAGGTAGGGCAGAGACTCGGAGTCGAGGCTATAACAGCGACAACAGCAACTGAGCGTATACTTCGCATCTGAACAAAGACACACAAGGGGTTTATATAATACACGTAATCAAGGGGATAACACTAAACAGCTGATTACAATGATGACACGTAAGGGAAGCAACCAATGACAATACAGGGGACAGGAGCGGAGACAGGACATAAACCATAACAAAACACGCTTGTATCAAAAGTACCTAACGTGTTTATTTCACTGTGAGAATGCTCTCAAGACAGTTTGTTGGAAAATACCATACAAGATGCCATTTTATTTCAAAACGAAACAACAAGAATGAACATTTCGGAAAACGTAGGTCTGATTTGGGACAGGAACGAGCATGTGAAATGTCCTGAAAGCAGCCTGCTCTAGAATCTGAGATATTTGGTTTTGAAAAAAAGAAAGCGTTTTTGAGGGGGATATACATGGTATGATGGTTTTTTTCAAGGTCTATAAAGGAAATTGACATATACTGTACATCACAATGACACGTACTGTGCACTGAGTTAAATATATCAGGAAATAAGCTTTTCAGGAATGTGTGACTTGTACCGTGTGGGTGGAGCTTAAAATGGCTATGTTAAAGATCATATTTCAGTGGACATAAATGGTCCAAAACTATGAAATAAACATGCACTGTGTTTGTGGACACTTGACCATTGTTTGTTGAACGTCTCATTACAGATTTATTTCCCCTTTGCTGTTATAATAACCTCCATTCTTCTGGGAAGGCTTTCCACTAGATTTTGGAGTGTAACTGTGGAGATTTGTCTTCATTCAGCCTCAAGACTGTTAGTGAGATCAGGCATCCTGGGTGCAGGACAGTCGAGTTCTTCCACTCCAACCTTAACACGCCGTGTCTTCATGGAGGGAGATTATAATGCTACAGCATGCAAAGACCTTCTAAACAATTGTGGGAAAAAGGTTAAAAAAAAAAAAGGGTTTTTTTTCTTGAAAGCGTTAAATAAAAAAAGCGAGTCTTAGTGGAAGACCGCTGATATCATATTCTCAACGAAACAGCTGAAATTGTTAAAACCTTCTGGTTTTAACTGCTCTTAGAAGACTTAAGACAGTCTTTATATTACCAGGTTGAAGTGACGGAGGCCACGTGACCCTCATCCAGAACGACTTACATATTATCTCATCAGTTGAGGATTAAGGGTCTTGCTCAAGGGCCCAGCAGTGGTAGCTTGGTGGTGCTGGGATTTTCCAGTCAGACGTCCAATGTCTTAACCGCTGAGACACCACAATAAAGGACAATAGTAAATTGGTGATTTACTTGACAGCTGTGGAATCAATTGAAGCAAAACTGGAAGTGTTATGCCAATGCGTGGCCACAAACAAGCATCGCTACACTCCCGAAGTTCAAGCAGGCTGAAGACTTGAATCAACTTGGTTGCTCAAGGTGCCATTTTTATGAGTAACCGGAGTGCAGCTTTGATGATAAACACCGTATCTGGCTCCAACGTAAATCATCATAGCTGGCTCAACTCCCGTACACACACCCACACACACACACACACACACACACACGTCTCGGCACAGCAGTGCTAGCAATCGCTGCAGAAACAGCCAACGCTAGTCATCTGGCCTTTTTCGCATCTTCTTGATCTTGACCTGTACATCTGACCTCCCGAGAAAATTCTGTTGCTACTGCTCCAATCATAAATCTGAATCATAAATATGACGTTATTTTTTTGTTGATGTTGGTATGCACACCGGGCGTTTCAGAGTCAGATGGCAGATATGGGTCACTTGCATTTACTGTATGAATGCCAACGTCGGTATACTGTATCGAGCAAAGTATCCGCATCCTGCAACAAGGCTTGTAACGTGGAAATGGCTTTCTGGACCAGTAGGGGTTCAGTAATGTAATACCTGAGCCTAAGAACGATGATAAATGATTGCAGAGTTCTAGTGAAAGCTGAATTAGATTTCAGCTCAGGGTTATGTGACATAATAAAAGAACGAAAAAAAAAAAAAGTGATAATGCTATAATAACAAAACAAGGATGCTGGAGGATCTAACCCGTCAGAGAGCGGAATGAGGTGGTGTCCGAGCCGGTTTGTGGGGGTTTGTGCTGCTCTGGCGGCTGTTTCATTCACGAGCAAAGCTGTTCTGTTCAAACCGGTCTTGTTGTTTGCTTGTTTTGTGCGGCTCCTGATGGTGCAGCAAGGAAACAGAGAAATGTCAGTGCTTTAGGGCGAGAAAAAATGAGAGTGCGATAGAGAAAGACAGAGAGAGAGAGAGAGAGAGAGAGAGAGAGAGAGATATAGTAGGAGGATGAGACAGAGAGCAGAAACCTACACATCCTCCTTTTCCTCATGAATGAATGTTGCTTGATGTGTCCAGGGTCCACTAAGCTACGGCTGCAGAAAACAAAAAGACGTCACCGCGTGCGTCACAGGGTCATGTGACCAAGCAGCCATTACGGAGTGTGTGCAGCTCTGAGACATGATTGCCTTGCCTTCGTACAGTAAATCCGAAAATGTGTTCCCTGTGAATCTTTGTGCCACCGTTGTGACACCGTTATGAATACCAAACCATTATCTGACGTGCACAGACAGCAGAGAGAGTAAAACAAATTCTGTTTCCATCTCTATCGGAGAAGAATAACATCATGCAAACATCAAGCTTTCAAAAGCTCCCAAAGAAACATTACTCAGTAAAACACTTTAAATGTGAATTTGCATGACAATCACCTAAAAAAAGGATAATAATAATAATGATAATAATAATCTTAACAGATACAATATGTCATGTCATGACAAACCTGCAACTCCATTTCCCAGAATACACCATGTACTACAAACATGGCCGACAACTACAACTCCCAATGGTACGCACAGAGACGTCACCTGCCGAGCTCCAGCTGGAGGTCAACCTGGTGACCTCATCTCCAGAGCTCCAACCTGAGACCCACCAGATGGTCTCACCTCCTCCGGCTGGAACTCGGCAGGTTTGTAGTTCATGGTGCATTCTGGGAAAAGGAGTTGCTGGTTTGCGGTGACCTGACACAATAGATCAATTTACACCTAAAATACATCATGTGATCGATTAAAAATGTAGTTTGTGTTCATTCTTATTAAAAGTAAATATAATAGTGGTCATCACCATCAATCTGCTACTCGGCTGCAAAAGCACTTAAAGTTATAGATTTGTGTTTGACACAACTAAAATAGTCTGATTCATGATCGCCTCATGAAGACCCCGAGCTTTCCTGTTATCAGATTATTTAAGTGTAATGATCAAATTTTATCCCAAAATCTGATTTGTGCAGTTTACTTTGTACATATAAACACACTCCATAGTTTCATTCGGAAATAGATTGGACACTGAATCAGATTCGGTGTAGTGCTGCTTTGCTGACTGAGATACCTCAGGTGTCAGCAACTGGTCCTGTTGTGTTTGAGCTGCTTTGTGAGTATGGCTGTGAGTATCACAGCTCGGTTCGTTCAAATTAAGTTTAATTGCTATTATGTTGTTAAAAGACAGTATAGTGTGTGTGTGTGTGTGTGTGTGTGTGTGAAGAAAGCAAAGTTTTTTTGCTTTGCTAAATGAGCTACCCCAGGTGTGCAGGATTGATCCTGCCATGGTTTTCTCTTCATCACAAGTCAGTTTGCTCAAATTCAGCTCGTTTTAGTTGCTATAATGATGATGGGAGAAAAGCTTTTTGGGTTGTGAATGAAACCTAAAGGCTCTGTGCGCAGAAAGCAAAGTTATATAACGGCACAGTCACGCTACCGAAAAAGCCCTGATGTAGTACGCAGCTCTGAGAAATGATACTGTGCTCGATGTGAATTGCAGAATACAATGAAACAATGCCTTCAATCCATCTATAATACAAACAATGCACGCCAAAAGAGTGGAAAAAGCAGTGTTCTTAAGATCTGCGTTTATTTAAGAGCGAATGTTCGTTGTTGAATGAGATTCTGTACCTCAGGTGTCTGATCTTGGTTCTCACGCGTTTCAGCTGCTCTGTGTGTATGGCTGTATCACGGGTCAGTTTGTTCAAATTAAACTCGCTATACAGATGCAAGAAGAGCATATAGTATAGCCTTGCTAATGAAACCCAAGGGTTCTATGTGCAGAAAGCTAAGATGGCCTTACATAACTGAGCGCATCACAAGGTCGGCATATGGCTCGAGGTTTGTTCAGGTCTGCGTCAGAAAGAATGGGACGTATCTCCAGATACAAGACACAGCCCCAGGAAGACTCGGTCACCTAAAGGCTATGTGGGAGAAATGGATGAGTAATGGCTGTAGAGATGATTGGCGACATGAACCTTTTGCACTGAGCTGTAGTATAATGCCAAGTAATGATGTCATTATTCCAGAGGCAGTTTTTCTTCTAGGCAATACACTAAGGCTCATACATCCTTTCTGACCACATGGTGGAAAATGCACAACGCCTGGAGCGCCAGATGATGTAGTGTACGACGTGCGTTGGCTGGACGTTAGTAGATTGGATTTTGTTACCTTCCAAAAAGCCTCCGGAGCCCTGAGACTGTTCGAGTCAGTAGGTGTTTTCACAAATAATAAAATGCGCTTAAAATCAATGGGCTCTTTATTGGATTAAGTCCAGGAATCGTGGTCATGAGATGTAGCCGAGGCCAAGGTACAGGCAGATGGGGTTATCAGAGGTCGAATAATAAACAGGGCAGATAAACAGGAGTCCAAACCAATCACAATACATGAGGTATAAATTCATGAAAACCATTGCTTGGTAATTGACAAAACGTTCAATGCAACAAAATGCAGAACAAGCAGGGTATAGATCAAGGGCTAATGCAAAACAGGTGAACACAACGTGATAACAAATCAATAATGAGATAGGGGTGGAGACTAGGTTAGTAGCAAAACCTGGGAAAATGTAAACAAAACCAGATGAAGTGAACTCAAAACAACATGCAAACAAAAAAGATATGTTAGCAAATGAAAATATCTTGTTGACTCTTCCAAGCCTGAAGGCCACAACAAGATGCAGCTAAACTATGAAACTCTAAAACCCAGGTAGTATCAACATGCGCTTTCTTCCTGGCAAGTTTCTCACTGTTTTTCAACTTGTCAAACGCTCGCTTGGTGGATCCGAGTCAGTAAATTGAGCAATACACACAACTCCATCGAGGACTTCATACACTTGTGGCGAATACAACAAAGGTTAGACAAAAGTTTGGGACACGACCTCAGGCGTTGTCGGCTTGTTTACTGTCGAAGATAACTACGAAGTCAACAGTTTTCCCAAAAGGAGCGATGCAGCCATTTCCCATAAATGGCAGACGCTAGTCGGTTACCTTCAGTGGGAAGTTCTCTCACAGCTGTGGACCTCTCCGGGCTTTCTAATATCTGTGAAGCGAGGCTGGGATTATGGGATGCACCATCAAAACGTCACGGCCTGTAAATATTCTGACTGCAGCTGGATTACAGTTCTGTTCGATTCCTCCATGTCACACCAAGGCACAGGCCTCATTTCCATAACCAAGATCTGATATAACGAGGGATTAGTACACACTGCTGGGCATTATGACTCACATGGGTGAGCCGACCCTTTAATCAAACTGCGGCTACATCCCAAACCTTATACAATGGGGCTTATACAAGATTGGGGAGTCTGAAGCCTATCCTGGGAACTCGGGGCACAAGGTGGGGGACACCCGGGACTGTGTGCCAACCCATCGCAGGGCACATTCACACACCACAGACAATTTGGACACGCCAATCAGACTAGAACGCATGTCTTTGGACTGGGGGAGGAAACCGGAGTACCCGGAGGAAACCCCGGACCCCGGAGGTGCGAGGCAAACGTTCTAACCACTAAGCCAGAGTTATTTGATGGTGTATCTAGTGTGAAAGTGCAGTCCACTCAGTCACCATATTTACACTAGATCGGAGAAACATCTGACTGGATGCAGAGTTCTGCAAAATGACACTAAAACCCCAAAAGAAACACTCAAAGCAAAGCATGTCGAGCCGAATGAGGCCACCACCAGACATTCCCGAGTCAATTAACTGGTAAATTTTTATTTATCTGTGTGCCAATTGCACACAGTGTCCTACTTCAAGATGTCTCTGGTTTGATCCAAAGACAAAGCTGTTTTTAACTCTCTCTGGTTGCTTGAGAACATGTGAACATGTGAACATTTGTGTCCAATACACAAGCACAATGATGTGTTCTGGCAGCTTGTCAAACAAGAATGCGTGCCTGTTTTGGGGATGTTTTTTGGATGATGCATCGGTAAAGGAACATTACTTGTCTAGACTCAAACATGCTCAGAATAAGAGATAAAGTTTTTATTAGACAGAGTTTTATTAGATTTTTTAATTATTTAACTGGTGGTCCTCTGAGTACAACACTATGTTACTAATATAGTGAATTAGTTGCCAGATATTGTGACTTTTAGACTCCTTTCGCAGCTTTATTTAAAAAAATAATAATAAAAAAGACACCCTGATGACTTTTTGAGCAGAAGTTAGTGACTGTCCTGCGCCGGATACGGTTCTCCAGCTAACATCGTAGCTGCTGGTTATACACGATGAGAGAGTGGGTTCACTCGACTCACCACCACTGTGTAAAACCTCACTGAGTTACGCTTACATGAGCTGATATTCCCAGCAACCAATCACTGATCACTACTGTTCCCGGCGACTAATCAATGATCACCAATGTTCCCAAAAACCAATCACTGATTGCCATTGTTCCCAAGGACTAATCACCAATCACCATTATCGCTTTGATTGTATTTCCTCATTTGTAAGTTGCTGTGGATAAAAGCGTCTGCTAAATGAATAAATGTAAATGTAATCACTGTTGTTCACCAGTGACTAATCACTGATCACTAATGTTCCCAACAACTAATCACTGATCACCGTTGTTCCCAGTGACTAATCACTGATCACTGATGTTCCCAATGACTAATCACCAATCACCATTGATCCAAATGACCAGTCACTGATCACCGTTCTTCCCAATGAGTAATCACTGATCACCGTTGATCCAAAAGACCAATCACTGATCACCATTGGTCCAAATGACTAATCACTGATAACCGTTGATCCAAATGAACAGTCACTGATCACCGTTCTTCCCAATGACTAATCACTGATAATCGTTTATACAAATGACCAGTCACTGATCACCGTTCTTCCCAGTGACTAATCACCAATCATCGATGTTCCCAATGACTAATCAATTCAATTCAATTTTATTTGTATAGCGCTTTTTACAATAGACATTGTCTCAAAGCAGCTTTACAGAAATGGAAACATGGTATACAGATAATTAAGGTGTGAATTTATACCAAATGAGCAAGACACTGAGTGGCGACGGTAGCAAGGAAAATCTCCCTAAGATGTTTAAAGATGAAGAAACCTTGAGAGGAACCCGACTCAGAAGGGAACCCATCCTCATCTGGGTAACAACAGATAGTGTGAAAAAGTTCATTATGGATGTATACGAAGTCTGTAAGGTCTTGTGTGCAGCCGTAGTCCCAGCAGTCCGGAATTAGAGAAGATTTGAACTCCATCCAGAGGTTGAAATGATCTGGATCTCTAGTATCTCCATAAATTCATGTATGGCTCTGCAAAAGGAGAGAGGGAGAAAAAAGATTATTAGGACTGCGAAGTAGTAAAACAGAATCTAGTCAGGGTAGGCTTGAGTAAATAAATATGTTTTAAGCCTAGACTTAAACACTGAGACTGTGTCTGAGTCCCGAACACTAATAGGAAGACTGTTCCATAACACGGGGGCTTTATAACCGAAGGCTCTTCCCCCTGCTGTAGCCGTCACTAGTCGCTGATCACTGATCACCGTTGATCCAAATGACCAGTCACTGATCACCATTCTTCCCAATGACTAATCACTGGTCACTGTTCCCAACGGCCAATCACCGATCACCGTTATTCCCAATAACTAATCACCAATCACCATTATTGCCAACAAACCAATGACTAATCACCACTGTTCTATTCTATTCTGAATGTCCTCAGGAAAGCTTCCTTCTTCCTGTAACGCCTTTTTGATATGCAAATGATCGTGACCATTTAGTGAATCTGCAAATGACGCTGGATCGGGCGACTTCTAGAGAATTTTTGAGTGTGTGTTTAAAAAAAAAAAAATAAAAAAAAATATATATATATATATATATATATATATATATATATATATGTGTGTGTGTGTGTGTGTGTGTGTGTGTGTGTGCTTAGATATATAAAAATCTCATAAATAATCTCATCTTGTTTATTTATTTATTTATTTACACTATATTAAAATCTCTATTTGATTTACCTTCTCATCTTTTTTATCTGAAATTCCACGTGAACTCAAGTACACACGTCACACTGTGTGAACATGTAACTGCATGTAAGAAAAACAAACAAACAAACAAACAAACAAACACATGTACCCTACATGTGAGAAATCAAGTAAGAAAAATAAAGACACGTGCACTACTTGTGAAAAACGTGTGAAGCCTGGGGAAATTGACGTGTGAAGGTCGTGTGAAGGTTGTGTGACCTGCAGGGAAGGGAAATGAAGGCATTAGGTAGGTGATAGTTTGCGTTCTTGTGCATGGCGTGACCAGAAACCGCTCCGGATTCATCCAATTGCGCGAATCGATTCCATCGTGTAGCTCAAAAAGAGCCGTTCACAGGGAACCGATTCGTCGGTGAATCATCACTCGTGGTTATTAGAAAAGGGAGCGGAGCTGCTGCGGTTTCAGTGCTGCGCTGAAACCCCGGATCACAGGGCAGCTCTTTCACCGCTCACCTGTGCCGGAGAATCCGAAATGAGATCTCCGGTGCGTTCTCGGTAAGCGGTAGGGACGTCGGAAGAGAGTGCGCGTATTCGTGGCGGAAAGAATTGGATTGAAAACAAAAAGAAGCCATATTTCTGCGTAGAGACGCGCTACCGATTCGGTTCCTCCTCCATGCTTAAGTCGGCGAGCTTCGGTATGGCGGCTTGCGCCCCCGGGAACCGCTTTAACGGCGGATACACCACCAACACCAACACCAGCACCAGCAGCAGCAGCAGCAGCACCGCGCCCGCTCCGCCTCCGGCTCCTGCGCACAAGGCCAAGCAGAAAGGCTTCTGCCTGGTCAGGATGATGAATCTGAACGGTAACAAAGGGAACGCAGATCCCCGGAAACAGCAGCACCAGCACGGCACCGTGCCCTTCATCATTCACTGCCACATCGGTAAAGAAATCAAGCACATTTGCGGGAACTGCAGCCGCGCCACTGACGCGCAAGACGGTGAGTCGCTCCATGCTGCGGCGCAACCACCACCATTCCCAATCCCACCACCACCATTCCCAATCCAATCCCCACCACCACCATATCCAATCCCCACCACCACCATTCCCAATCCCACCACCACCATTCCCAATCCAATCCCCACCACCACCATATCCATCCCCACCACCACCATTCCCAATCCCACCACCACCATCTTTCCTAATCCAATCCCCACCATCCCAATATCCTATCCCCACCACCATTCCCAATCCAATCATCACCAACATTCCCAATCCCACCACCACCATCATTCCCAATCCAATCACCACCATTCCCAATCCCACCACCACCATCTTTCCCAATCCAATCCCCATCACCATATCCTATCCCCACCACCATTCCCAATCCAATCCTCACAACCACCGTTCCCAATCCAATCCCCATCCTTCATTTTCACCAGCACAGAACCCCCCTGCATTGTTCCATCCTTTTTCATCTGCATGCAGATGTGACCAAATTGCTTTATTATAAAACATCTGGCTTACAATTCTGCATTAGAGCGAAAGTTTTGCGTTTTTATGCTTCAACATCAAGCATTCGCACCAATGCGCGTTTATTTTTCTATCCTTCCCAGAAATGTCAAAATGCCCTTGTGTGTGTGTGTGTGTGTGTGTGTGTGTGTCAGAGGTCGGCTTATTGTTCTGTGCAGTGAAGCTCAAGCCAGTTATGCTGGAGTGTAACACGATTTGATTGGTAATGAATCCTGAGCCCTCCGAGATCTCTCCTCGGTTTATGAGACCAGATGAAAATATGAATTTTTCTTTCTTCTTCTTCTTCCTTAGCCAAGATGAGCATTCACATTTCATTGGCATCAAGCTTTCAAGTTGTTTCAGATGCTTTATTGAGATGTTTTGAAAGAGGAATTTGAGCCTCATGGCTGTAAATATTTACAGGTTTGTGTTTGGATTGTGGTTCGGCCTACTTATAGTTGCATCTGCAATTCTGCTTGGTTAACTCTTCTGGATCTTCGTGGTGGACGTCTCGTCTCTCTTTATCCTACGTGTAACTGAGAGAACTGTCGGAGAAACGAAGCAAGAAACCGAGCTACGGTCAGGGACTTTGTGGTTCCCCATTTTATTTATTTATTTTTTTTAAGTTCATATACTAGATGCTTGGGCAAAATTGTTCAAAAAGCAGCTTCTTTGAAGAATGTGAACGAACAAAACCCAAACCAACGTGTCATATGAATATTAAAGGTGAGATTTTTCTCGGTCGTGAAGGAACATTTTGTTCCAGTGTAAACACAATCGCAATAAAGGACACTTTTACGAATGATGTAGAGAAAACGGATCCTGGTTGAAAAAATACTGTACACTGGAGTGGGAATAATTCTCACTTTGTAAAGTATCAATTTATTGTAAACATGCGTGAGTTGTCACCTGGACGTGTTGTTCTTGTAGGACACTTTGTATTTCGACATGTCTGAATATATAATATTGGGAGTGAATGTTCAGAAATGTCATTCATATATATATATATATATATATATATATATATATATATGTGTGTGTGTGTATATATATATATATATATATATATATATATATATATATATATGTATATATATATATATATATATATATATATATATATATATACACACACACATATATATATATTATATATATATATATATATATATACACACATATATATATTTTATATATATATATATAATGTATATATGTGTGTGTGTATATATATATATATATATATATATATATATATATATATAGCTTATGTTGGAGGAGGAGTTTCTTTTTCTTAATTTTTATTCATTTTTTTTTTTTTTTTTAGGAAAAAGTTCGAAAGTCTTTTAATGTTGCATTCAAGTCGTTTAGAAAACCCTGGGGAAATCAATAGACTAATCCTTGTCCCCCCTGATTAGAGTCATTTTGCTGATCATTGCGTTAAAGGAAAAGTCCTGAACAACATGAATGTTTAGCAAATTTTGGTCCACTGACTCAAAGGGGGAAAATACAAAAAAAAAAAAAATTCTTTCTCCTAGAGCTCGAGAGATGTCCGTGCTACCATTTGGAGGTAGTCGAGTGGCAAATAAATAAATAAATAAATAAATAAATAAATGATTATCCCATACACTGATTTATAATTAAAATGTATATATGCACATTTTTATATACATAATTATATATATGTGTATATATGTATGTGTGTGTGTATATTTAATGTATATATGTACATATATATATATATAGTAGATGGATGGATGGATGGATAGATAGATAGATAGGCTTACTGTGATGATTAGGATGATTAAAACTTTATATTGCACATTTGGTGCATTAAATTCTGCTCAAAGTGCTTTAAGAAAAATAAGACAAATAAGTATATCGGACAAAGTAGTAAGGAAGAATTGAGTAAAGAAGGAAATTGTAGAGTTTTAAAATGTAAAATAAAATATTTAAAACAATAAACATTCTAATTATAATATTGTAGTTAAATACAGGGGGGGGGGCTCTGATGTAAATGACGTATGTTTTAAGCTGCTTTTTAAAAAATACCTCACTGCAGACGTTTGCTGGACGTCTTGTGGCTCGGAGAACCGCAGTTCACAGTGAGCGAATGTAGATGAAACATTTCTTTATTGTTCTTGGAACAGAGAGTAATCCGGCGTTCGATGATCTCGGACACGGTTGTGGAGAGTATGCGGTTACACCGAAGGCGCTAGTCCGTTTTTATAGCTATATAAACACATCGGATGGCTTTAAAATGAATTCTGTATTGAACAGGACGCGGTAAAGTGGAAAAAGAGAAAAGTAGCACACGTAGTATTTATTTTCAGGGGCACGGTGGCTTAGCGGTTACCACGTTTGCCTTGCACCTCTTGAATCCTACCTCTACCCTGTGTGCATCTTCTCCCCATGCTTCACGGGTTTCCTCCAGTACTCCGGTTTCCTCCCCCAGTCTAGAGACATGCATTGTAGGCTGATTTTGGCATTTCCAGTAAGGGTTGGCACCCTGTCCAAGGTTTCCCCTGCCTTGTACCCTTGAAGTTCCTTGGGATAGGCTCCAGGCTCCCTGTGACCCCTTGTAGGATGAGCAGTGTGGGAAAATTAATGGATGGATGTAGTATTTCCAAGGACATTGAGATAGGATGTAGGGAGGAGATATGTATTATATTATATTATATTTATTTATTTATTTTTTTACTTAAAGAAAACCAACCAAAACCCATCAGGGTTAGGCCACACCCACTTTGGGTTCAAATCTGAGTACAGATATGAATATTTGTATTGCACCGCTAAACAAATACACACGTGAACAACGCGTCGCACCAATCTCAACTGGACACGAGACGAAGGTCCACTTCGTTGCATTGTGCGTTGTGTTTCTAAGATGGGGAAAACCACGATTTTATCCGCGACTTAAACCTGAGCTCAGAGTTGAGGCGTACACACACCGGTCTCACGCTTCTGATGTCACCAGACTTCCAGTTTTGCTCACCGAGTCGTTTCAGGATCATGGTGCGAATGAAGTGTCCCCCTGAGCAGTGTCTAGCTGTGATGTGATTTGATTTATTTATTGTCCTTCTTTCCTCTCCTCTTCTTCTTCTTCTTCCTCTCCAGCGGAGGAGGTGGAGCGGCTGGCCGCCATGCGTTCCGAGTCACTCGTGTCCGGCACGCACACGCCGCCGATTCGCCGCAGGAGCAAGTTCGCCACGCTCGGCCGTCTCTTCAAGCCCTGGAAGTGGAGGAAGAAGAAGAGCGAGAAGTTCAAGCAGACCTCAGCAGGTGGGAGGTGGAGCTTGTGCAACCGCACTCCATTATTTTATTTTTGACGGCCGTGCTAAGGTATCAATAATATAGCAGGTGGCTTTGAATCGGAATTAAACGCGTAGCGCGTTCTTTTCCGAGAATCGTGTTTCGAGGCCCTGCCGGGTCGAGACGTTTATAACGTGGCTGATGTCCCGAGAGCAGTGGCGGTAATGACGCTAAGTGCATTCGCATGTACAGTAAAACCGATCAGTGTGATTAAATCCAGTGCTCTGCTTCCACACGAGTCGTTTAGCCTCTTAGTTCTCGTTTCTACGAGTAGACGCTTATTTGCTCGATTATGTTTTCCAGGAGGGCGAGCGCTTTTTAAAATGAAATCAATAAATCGAGCAGCTTGTTAAGCGTTGCGAAACGAAACGCACGGGGTGTGCTGCGCCAGGAAAATGATCAGTGACCGGGTGGTGGTGTGATGTCTGACGAGCAGAACGGGAGTCGTTAACCTGAACATCTGACCCGTGTTTCCTCGGATTTCCTGTTTGCTCCGCACATGACCACGTGGATAACCGGGTAACCCAAATCCGTCCGTACAAAACGTACAAGTTTCGTCTATACTCGTCTCTCGGTGTGTCTTCTGTTTGATGATGTGCGGGACCGACCGGTTGAGCAGTGATGCTTTTTATAAAGTTTTTCAGACTTGTCTCACCAACTTCCCAAGAACGGGTCATCGATCACATGATCACACTGCTAACCTCGGATAGCATCTATGCTGTTTTAAAAATAGCCCGCACGGCTGAATCAATAGTGCAGGAGAATCGAGAGCTGCATTTAGCATCCCGTGGGCAAGAACTATACATCAGATCCCCCTGTGGGTTTCATTTTCCTCCTGTTTGATGGGTCCCATACCCCCCTCCATTTTTGAAAGTTTCTTGTGGGTTTTTAAGTTTTTCTTCTCTGCTACATCAAGATCAGCGCTTTTTGAAGTGCTCCGTATGATCGCTCTACATTACGGCGAATTATAATGTGGTTTCCTTCAAATCCGCAATGATCTCGCAGAAAGAGAAGGTATAAAACCCGAGCCTTTGTCTTGCGCCGTTTCCTGAGCTGGAGACGGCAGGAAGAATGTGGGTTAAGCTGTCAGCTCTGCTGCAGGCTGGTTGAGGCGGCAGCGGCAAACCGCAGCAGAGAATCGATTCAGGCGAAGCGTTCCGAGTTTTCTCCTAGCCGGCTATTTTTACTCCGCCTTTGATGTATATTCTGCAGCGAACCCGAACCGTCAGGGCCAGGTAGAAAAGGGAAAACACGAGGGCTTTTCACTCACCAGATCGATTGAGACACAGCGAGGAGTTGGGAGAAGAAGTGCTCCGTGTGCTTGTTTTGATCCAGAGAACCAGTGGGGTAGGGGATTGGGGGATGGGGGGGGGGGATCATGGATCCCGTCAGTAATCACTTAAATTTCTAGACCACCCTCGGCAAATCTACGCCAGATCCACTGAGACACAGCGAGGTGTTGGGAGAAGAAGCTCTTGAGGCTACCAGACATGAAGGTTACCGATTTGGCTTAAGCAGGAAATCACAAAAATCACTTTTATTAATGGTCTGCACTTATATAGTGCTTTTATCCAAAGCGCTTTACACTGTGTCTCATTCACACACACACACCAGTGGTAGCAGAGCTGCCATGCAAGGCGCTAACTTGCCATCGGGAGCAACTTGGGGTTCAGTGTCTTGCCCAAGGACACTTCGGCATGTGGAGTCACCCGGGCCAGGAATCGAACCGCTGACCCTACGATTAGTGGACAACCCGCTCTACCACCTGAAACTCCACCACCATTATTAGCTCTAAGAAGCGCCAAATGATCCAGCTCGGGAAAACGTTTGCAGGATTGTGATTAATATCTCAATGGTTCAGAGCTATATAACACCAGAAAGCTGATCAAATTAGTAAAAAGTCATTCCTGAGGCAATATTTATGCGACAGGGTGGACAGCGCAACAGGAAGTACAAAGCCAAGGTTGAGGACCTGACCAAAATAATAGACTTGGGTTTTTAAAAAAAAGAAAGAAAGGTTGCAACTTGTACCCTAAAGGGTTCTTTGGTTGGTCTTGCTAAACGAACCGTTTTTATTTTTGGAAAAATGTGGTTTTCCAAATAGGGCTTCTTAAGGAAGCGAAGAAACCTTCTGAACCCAAGAACCTCGGAGGAATCTTGGAGGATTTCTTTTCCTCGAGTGTGCAGGTCTGTGGAACCACAGATCTAAATCATCAAATCCTAAATGAAGTATTATTCCATTCCATTCCATCTCTTTTTATTTTCCATTTGAGGTCATGTCTGCCAGCCTGTCCTGCTTTCTCAGACACATCTGTGGGAAATGTGGGTTTGCCTTGCAAAGGATTTGGGTTTCATGCTCTGGTGTCGACATTTGTGTGTTTTTTTTTTTTTTGCGTAAATTGACTCTTGGTGCATAGCTGAGAGGCGAGTGTGAATCTCGACCTGACTCATCAGTTAAAACGAACTGCTGTTGCTGTGACTGGCAGCAGACGCCACTGGAGTGGTGACAGACTGTCAGTCAGCCATTCAGTCAAATAATCGTTCAGTCAGTAAACCCACTGTGGCCTGGACCCCCAGTTCTAGAAACATCATGACTAGCACTAAATGCTGGAAGTTGACCACCATGTGTGTTAGCCAGGTTAGCATTTTGCAGTGATCGTTTCTGCAGTAAGGCCATCCTTCCAGATCTCGGTGTGCCAGTGAGGTCTCTGATTCGTCCACCAGCAAGGTAGTCGTCGAATTCTTGTATTACATCCAAAACAATAATGGCTGATGCTCACTATCGTGGTTATGTGCATAGACCCGACTGCCGTTGTTGGAAAGTAGATGCGAGATTGGGGAAATGTAAGAGTTTTTCAAAGACTAAAAGACCAGGTAAATAAAGGGTTGTGGGTGAGAAGAGATTGTAGGAGGTTTCAGGATTAGAGTCACGGTCTCGATGAACACCGAAGCATTGTCCTTTGCCCAGTCGTTGTCGTCTCATGACGAGTGGTTCATAAGCATCGGCCTTAATGGAAGTGATTTGCTGACTTCAGCAGCAGTCTGAAGACCTGGACATGACTCGAATGCATTTTTAGATCGTGACCCATGCACAGAAGAACCGGTAGTAAACCGCCCTAAGGGATAGTTTCATCCCATTGAACTATTTTTATTTATTTATTTATTTATTTTTTCCCCTGGCACTTAAATGTCATGTTCATGTTTTTCTGTCTGCTAGGTTACCTTTTCTTTAGACTTTGTCATGCAAATTGATCTGACCTACATTTCCAGTCTAGATTCTTACCCGTTTCCTGAAAAACACTTTTTGAGTCTGACGCCTGAGAAATTGAATCTCTTTATTTATCGAATAATAATTTCTTTTTTTTGACCACTTCCTGTGCAATCTTACAAAAGGAATTTGAAATGACGTGCACGTAAGGCCACGTTTATATAAACCACAAACATGATGGTCCTTCTAGTCTGATCACCAGTTTTTTTTTTGTTGTTGTCTTTTTTTTTTTTTTTTTGGCTGCGATACCGTAACCTACATATTGGAAGCGAATGAATGACAGATGGCGTGCTACTGTACAACAGCTTAACATTTTCTGGATGAAAAGATTTAAAGGTGCAATAGTCACTTGTTTGTTTGTTAGTTTTTTTTTTTCTTAGTAGAAAATGATCACGCAGAAATGCTAAGAAATAATAATTGAATCGATTGCCTCACAGTAAGTGTGGTACATAGCTGTTTTACAAAACGATTTGGAAACCCGGCTTCTTGTCCGTCATTTTATAGACACGCCCCTAATGCACCTTCACATTCTTATAAATCGTAACCAGGAGAAATCGCGTGTTTATAGCGTTACGCTGCTTTCGAGCAGTTGAGTGTCCTGACGCTAGTTAGCATGCTAACTCTAGTTGAACCACTAAGTTTTGGGGGGGCGGAGCTTTGTGTAAATGGGTGAGGGCTTAATTGTATTAAAAACCTGGTTCCCCTGTAACTCTTATTGAATGTACATTTTTAAGGGGAATTAAAAAAAAAAGTGAATCTGTTTAGAGATTGTAAAGAGTTTAGCGTCTGGAGAATGAACACACGCATCGTAACATGCCAATATCGGGCATTTGAAAGAGCGGTTATCTTAGCTCACCTAGCATCGTCTGTAGGTTTCCTTCTCTTGCCTAGCCAGCGTTTGCTGCTGTTGCTAGCATGTATAATCCACACGCCGAGTTTAACGTGTAAGGTGTGAAATGCGCCTTGACTTACGAACAAAATGTACAATCTGGAAGTGTACACGGCTCACCGTGCGCTAATCTGAAACGCCTTCGCTGGCGACGAGTTCTCTGAATGCTCCGCTCCACCGCTCCGGGCTCAGGAAGAATGTGTTCGCGTGCAAATCGATCACGGCACGGCGTTGTGCTCGGTTTTAATGACCACGCTTGTTGTTTATCCGGGTCATTCCACGTACTTGTGTTCATTAGCATGACCGCGTACACTAGACTTGCGTCTCGTAGTACCGCGTGGTATCGGATGATGTTATCGGAGATTTTATTGTCGCGTTGGACCGATACCTGATACAGGTATCCATATTAATGATCGTATCGATCTAGTCGACACGGTTATTGGACCCACTCTGTACCGGTGCAATCATGCATATATTTAATCTGGAAAACAAAGCGGTGTTGAACCTTTTTTTTAAATTCGTCAGCAGTGTGACCTTCTCAGAAGTGGAGCTAGTCTTTAATTTGGGTCACAACCATGCAAACAGTGTAGGTATGAGGAGTGCAGAACTATAAATAGGAAGTCCTTGATATTGACTCTAATACGGTTTGAACATGAATCTGTTCATTTGTTGCAGCATTGTTTGCTTGTTTGTTTGTCTCCCCTTTTAAGGCATTGAGAAATCAGTTGAGTAGTATTCCGGTTGTTAAGCTTGTGAGGTTTTGCTTAACGGCTACAAATTCTCTATATATCTCAATAGTGTACGTTTCTATATTCCACATCCTAACGAGGTCATTATCAGAACTCTAAAAATATAATGTCTTGGTGGAAAAACAATGACGCTGAAAAGGCGTCTCGGAGTCAGTACTTTCGAACTGAATCGCTTTGTGTTATCTGTGCTGCGTTCTCCTTTTGTGTTCGACATTTGCTCTGATGACTGACTCTCTGACTCATATATTTTTTATTTATTTATTATTATTTTTTTTCCACCAGCGAGTCTGTTTTTATGAGCTTCTCTTAAATATCTGTTGGTGGATCTGACCCCTGTAGAAAGAAAGCAGCTAGGATGAATCACTGGCATTTCTTTTTACAGTTTACTTCACTGTTTATTAAATGCTAGACATGCGGTGTTGGTGTGGTTTAAATCTGAAACACTCCAGTCACTTAGTAAAGTAAAGGTCCGTGTAAAACCCCTTTGTATGTTAGCAATAACTTTCAAACGTATGCATGAGCTCTTTCATCTACAGAATGCTGTTAATATCATGTTTGTTGTTGTTTATAGATCATGTTAGGTTCATTTGCAAAATTCCGTGATTGGCCTAGTTGTTTTATTTAAATCAAATTGTGCCGTACAGGAACTTGGAACCATTTTATACGTCCACATATACTTATCTAGCATCACCATGTACAGATGATTATACTTTTACCCCCCCTAAAATGTCCTGTCCCATTCTAAAGCTGAAACAATTTAGTCTTTTATTATTTAGTAGAATGCTTAGCATTTACTCTAACCATTTAGTTCCATGATTACTATTAGCATGTAGTCCCAATGCTTAGGCCAACCAATTGGTTACCGTTTGTTCCCACCATTTACTTCAACTTCATTTATTTCCACTGTTTAGTCCAACTGTTACCATTTGGTCCCACCAGAACCATTTGATCCCGCCATTTAGTCCCACCAGAACCATTTGGTCTCACCAGAACCATTTGATCCCGCCGTTTAGTCCCACCAGAACCATTTGGTCCCACCAGAACCATTTGATCCCGCCGTTTGGTCCCACCAGAACCATTTGATCCCGCCGTTTAGTCCCACCAGAACCATTTGGTCCCGCCGTATAGTCCCACCAGAACCATTTGGTCCCACCAGAACCATTTGGTCCCGCCGTATAGTCCCACCAGAACCATTTGGTCCCACCAGAACCATTTGGTCCTGCCGTTTAGTCCCACCAGAACCATTTGGTCCTGCCGTATAGTCCCACCAGAACCATTTGGTCTCGCCGTATAGTCCCACCAGAACCATTTGGTCTCGCCGTATAGTCCCACCAGAACCATTTGGTCCCGCAATTTATTCCAAGAATTCTCATTTAGTCCAACTGTTTAGTCCGACCTTTACCATTTAATCCCAATATTCGCTTCACGCTTTAGCATTTTTTGCATTTTGCTGTTTTGCATTCGTTCACTAATAGTGTTCGTTTCATTTGGCCCAGCCATTACACTTTGGCCCACCATTTAGTACAGCTCTTCTTATTTGCTTAGACCATTTAATCCCACCATGTATCATTTGATCAAAGCATTTTGTCCCACTATAATTCCAATCCTTTAGTTACACCATTTACTATTCACAATGTTTTATTTCCTGGTCCAGATTATTTAGTTTATTTCGATCTAATCAGGTAGTATTGGATCACCCTCATCAAGTTCTGTATTGCAGCATTCACATTGCTGTGCTCTGGCTTGGATTCTCATTTTTAAGGGTCCTAGTTTGATCTCTGAGGAGTTTTTTTGAGCAGATGCTAACCCAAAAAAGCATGCCAAGGACTTGCATAACATCTCCTCGTGTACCATTCAGGAAGTTTAGCTGGTCAAATGACATAAACCTCTTGCTAGTTAGACTTTTAAAAATGTTTGATCTGGCAGAATGACTATTTGAGAGTGGCTGGTAGACATGTAGCATGTAAAGTGCAGAGCGTTCTGAATCACGGGGTCTGATTCACTGATTAACAGTCAGTGACGTTTGATTTTGGGCTCACCTGCTTGAATGATATACATCTGGCATCCTGGTCATGACAGACCATTTGAGACGGTGAGAACTCATTAATAGTCATCATTCAAATGAGTTCACATGAACTGGAATCCAAATCAATTTAAATGCATGTAAGCTGTGCCAACCAACACACCGGCACCATCTGGGAGAACTCGGGGGAGCAGTCGAGATGGTATCATGACCCAGAGGACGGCAAAGCTCGCTTCTTTTCTGGACTTTGACATTTACCTGGTTTACAATATGCTGAGCCCATAAAGATTTCTCCTCTAAATGATCATGAATATAACGATAATGGTAAAAAAAAAAAAATACACAATTGAATGAATTAGCTGATTTATCGAATGCTCAAACTCTAAAGCCTAGTTCGCACTACACGATTTGCAAGCCGCCGACAAAACCCTTTGATTTGGAGGCAAATCGGCGTTCGCTGATCTGCAGTCGATCGTTACGTGTGCACTACAAAGAGGCTCGCCGGCACATCGACGATGCCAGACCGATATCTGCCATGCTAAATATCTGAAGCGGTCGGGCGACGAGCTACAGCCGATGAGATCAAGGCATGGGATGAGATCACCGTGAGGAAGGGAAACCCGTGAAACCTATGTCCGAAGGATAAAGTTGTCCTTTTTGGGGGTTTCTTCAGCACAAATCCGCTCGCAAACAGCTCGCACCGCTCGCTTCTGTCCTCCTTCCATCTTCAAATAAACGTCTCCTGGTTTTCGCGTCATATATCCGTGTCCCTTCTTGCGCGTGTTTTCATGACCAAACGTCGTTTAGACACCAGATAGAAATCGGGTGACGGAGTCGTTGTCCGATCACGTAGTGTGTGTATGTGTGTGTGTGTGTGTGTGAGACCCCCTGTCGCCTAGCAATCACCTAGTGTGAACACCACAACGACTTCAAGACTCCCGATTACGAGAGAGCAAGTCGTGTAGTTAAACAGCACAGCCATCTGGCCACGTTGAAAGGCGTGTATTGTGAACTAGGCTTAACAAGTTCTGAGAAGCGAAAACATCCACATGCACACGTGTGTTTATATACCTTACTGTATAAACTTTCCCACATATACAGGATCTCACAAAAGTGAGTACACCCCTCACATTTTTGTAAATAAATGAAATGGCCTGTTCTGAGTGGAACCTGTCCTGTTAAACCGCTGGATGGTCTTGGCCACCGTGCTGCAGCTCAGTGTCAGGGTCTTGGAAGTTTTCCAGATCCTCAGTGAGTTCTTTGCTATGAGGTGCCATGTTGAACTTCCAGTGACCAGTATGAGGGAGTGTGAGAGCGATGACACCAAATGTAACACACCTGCTCCCAATTCACACCTGAGATTTTGCAACACCAACAAGTCACGTGACACCGGAGAGGGAAAATGGCTAATTGGGCCCAATTTGGACATTTTCACTTAGGGGTGTACTCACTTTTGTTGCCAGCGGTTTAGACATTAATGTCTGTGTGATGAGTTATTTTGAGGGGACAGTAAATGTACACTGTTACACAAGCTGTACACTCACTACTTTACATTGTAGCAAAGTGTCATTTCTTCAGTGTCGTCACATGAAAAGATATCAGATATTTACAAAAATCTGAGGGGTGTACTCACTTTTGTGAGATACTGTATAGTAAAAGTATGTCTGTCATAAGACGCCTCTTCCCCTACCACAGTCCTGTATACACAGATGGTTCCAAAATAGAAATCTGAGTATCTGCAGCGCAAGTATAAGAACATCCAATGTTATCGCGTCCTTATTCCAGACCAAAGCTCTACCTTTTACAGTTCAAGCCTGGGCTCTGTGCCCTACTTGGAACATATTGAAAATGCAGAGGAACAGAAAGTCATGGTGTTTACTGACTCGGAAATCCCGCCTCCAAGCACTGGTCATCTGATCATTTGTTATTTTCATTCAGATTCCGTTGCGAAGACCCAATCACAGCATAGTTTTCTGCTGGATTCTGGGACATGGTGGCATCTTTTGACTGCAATAAGAACCCTCAATCCGAGACCGCAAAATCCCCCCTCTGGCCTTTATCAACCTGTGTGTGTGTGTGTGTGTGTGTGTATTCGACAAATGGCAACAAATTATTGGAAATAAACTTTGTAGCAGGGGAGAAAATGCACTTACTCTTTTAAAACCAGACGTGATCCAGCGGTGTACACGAGGTGCCGTGCAGGTCCGACCAGATATTTATTGAAGGATGAAGAATGACCAAAATGTCTATCGCAACACTCCCTTTGACCATAAAACGCGTCTCCTTTTTAAAGCCTGCCCTATTTATAACGTCACGAGAGGACCCATTTTATCAGGTCAAACTTTTGAAAGACTCGTTTTTGTAAGACGGACCCGGGAAAAGTTTTCCAGTTCGCATCGCGAGGCTGTTTAAAGAGTCATGATGTACAGAAATGTCTGATCAATTTATTTATGTCCGATCCATGCCTGTAGTCGTCATGAACTAGCCATGGAAGCTGGTATGGTGATGAAACCAAAAACCATTTAGTCCAAAGACTACATTTGGTCTCGCCATCTAATCCCACGATTACCGTTCAGTCCGGCGACAAGGTTTAGCAGCAGCAGTATGGGTGTGTGTGTGTGTGTGTGTGTTGGTGTAAGAACTGAGCCCAGCACTCCCTACACCGAGACGGTGGTTGGTCTGACCAAGCGTGACCTTTTGTCCCACTGTTACTATTTAGTCTGTAATGGTTTATCATTCATCCAGGTGATGCGTCAATGCTTACCTTACTTCTATATACAGTATGTACGTGTATTTTCCATTAGTGCACACACACACACACACACACACACACACACGGTCTTGGGCATGGACGCATATTCCGCATGCACGTCACACACACTCTTATCCTATTCCTTCACTTTTCCATAGCGTAGTTAGGATTATTTCTCCAGCCTACAGGGGAATTTTTGTGCACGGCAAGCAGAATTCTTCTCTTTTGTCCCTTCTTTAACTTGCTCCTCATTTGCAGATTTTTGGAATTAGTAATGCGACAAAAACCGCCTCGTTTCGGATGGTGCGGTGTGGTACCGCGCGGGGGGGGGGGGTTGGAGATAAAGTCCCTCAGCTGCCACTGTCTAAAAATAGCACAGCCGTGGCGCTGAGACTTGGCATTGCTGTAAGACTTCGCACATTGCAGCACCTGCTGACTTTTTATCTCTGCATCTTTTTCTCCGTTTGTATTAAAAACCGAATTCGTTTATCCCGTGCGTGTGTGTGTGTGTGTGTGTGTGTGTGTGTCCTACAACGCTTCCCGTCATAGCGTAATGGACCGTCTTGCTCAGCGTAACGTCTCGTAGGTATGTTTTATAGTGTACCTCAGAATCTAGATCTTCAATGTAAGGTTGTTCATTTCTGAAGTGAAGCAATGATTGGGGGGGGGGGTTGTATATTTGATTCCGTTGTGATGTTGACGTTTATTATCCATCCAGCATCATTTGAGTCTCTTTAACCATATTATCTCAGCATTACGGGCCATGTGTGTAAGCTAATTAAATAAATACCTGATACATAAATATCTTCTCTTAAATACCGCTTCCAGATGGACGTGAGCGTTCGAGACGTCTTCCAGGGATCATTGTAATGCATTTTATCGCGCACATGTTCAAATCCGTCTTGAATCTATATCTAATATCGAAACCCCTACCTCAAATGCCTAAAGAAAAGGCGTGTCGAAGCTCGTTAAAAGTTTGCTACAACTCATTTGGACAAGCCGATGAGACACTGGGAGAGTGTAGTCTGGTCAGACGAGAGCAAAATGTAACCGTTTGGCGGTCATGCTACACACCATGTTTGGAGAAGAAATGGTGAAGTTATCAACAGTGAAGTTTGGAGGTGAAGCATCGTGGTGTGGGGCTGTTTGTCATCACATGGTCCTGGCAGACTTCATATAACTGAAGGAACGATGAGTGGAGCGCTTTACCGGGAGATTCTTGAGAAGATTCTGCTGCCATCCACCAGGATGATGAAGACGAGACGTGGGTGGAGCTTCCAGCAGGACAACGATCCAAAGCATACAGCAAAGGAAACTCTCAATTGGCTTCAGAGAGAAAATAAATCAAGGTGTTAGAACGGCCCAGTCGATCACCTGACTCGAATCCAATTGAACAAGATTTAAAGACAATATGTTTAGAAGAACGGACCAAAATCACACCTGAAGACAGCGACACATTAATTTCTTCATACAGGAAGTGTCTTGAAGCGTCATTACAAACAAAGACTTCTCCACTAAGTATTCAATACATTTCAGTTAGTGTGTTCAGTACGTTTTTTCCCCGTGTCATTCCTCTTTATCACACATAACTTCATTTATGGACTTTAATGTTGTAAAGTATTTATATGTGTGGATTTCTGGAGTTAACACTGATGTGAGGTGAAAATTTCATGTGAATAGACTCATTGGAAAAATATTTACTGAAAAAAGTAATGGACGAGTCAACCATTATTTCCGCTGTAGCACGGTGTGTGTGTGTACACTGTGTTTTGAAATCCTCGAATCTGATTGGTCAGAAGGTGTTGATTTTAAATTTTGGTATAAGAGAATCACAGGTGTATATTAACAGCAATGCGCTTGTTCTAATACGTTCTCTTTCTGTAGTCCTACACAGACTTGTACGATGAAAGATCCACAATAACGTTTTTTGTGGAATCATTGATATGACGGACGTTTTTCTGTAAGGAGACGTTTATTCGAGTAACCTGTAACTTGTTTGTCTCGGGGTTTTCAGGACGCGAGTTCACGCTTCGTGGTTTCTCTGTAACAGGACCGGTCTGGTTTTGGTGAGTGTAATATTTACTGAATGATCTGAATTAATATTGGTGTTTGTGCGTCCTCAGCGCTGGAGAGGGAGATGTCGGTGCGACAGAGCCGGGAGGAGCTGATCAAACGTGGAGTGCTGAAGGAGATCTTTGAGAAAGGTGAGCATGTTGATCTGGTTCCTGTGTACCAGCAATGATGTTCCAGACTGAAGGGCGAGACTTCGTCATGCTACGGATTTTGGAAGCGCGTCCTTGGTGCTTTACGCGATCATTTCCTATTTATTTATTTATTTATTTATTTATTTATTTTTCCCCATCTGACTTTATTTCCATCCGGATCGCCATGTTCCATCTGGCGTCTCCATCCTCCTGTGAGTAAATCATAGGCAGAATTACTGACTGTTTGTGCCAAAATCAGTCCCAGATACAAATGTCAGTCCGTCCATTTTCTATACCGCTTATCCTACAGGGTCGAGGGGAACCTGGAGCCTATCCCAGGCAACACGGGGCACTAGGTGGCGTACACCCTGGACAGGGTGCCAATCACAAACTCCATCGGGTCCCGATCCAGTTCAAGATTCTGTCGTGTTGTCTTTAAAACTCTTAACCATCAAGCTCCTTCTTCTTTCAAAGATCTTCTTACACCACGTTCCTCTAGCAGATCTTCTGATGGGTTTCTTTTGTGCCTTCCTCGATCTAGTTTAAAAACGGAGGGGGTGGAGCTCTTTCAGTCGCCGCCCCTCGTTTATGGAACCGGTCACCTCCGGAAAGCGTATCTCCTCTCTTCTCCCAGACGTTTGAATCAAGTTTTTACTGTTGTCTGTTTTTATTTGGTCTTCTTCTCTGGTCAGCGTTGCGGTGTTGAACGTGATCGTTAAATAAAATGTACGTCCTTACACGCCAATCAGCCTACCAGGCGTGTCTTTTGGACTGGATGTTTGACTGCTGCTACTTGCTGTATTTAGTCTCCTGGCGCACGTGTCGGTGCCCCTCCCCCAGATTTTAAACACTTCCCGAGTTGCAGAATGAAAAATGGATGCTTCCGGTATACTTTATGATTATTATTCTATTTTTTTTTGCTTCGTCCCCGAACAGAAACCAGTAGACGCCAGAGTCTCGTCTCTGTCCCAGCTCCGCGGTGTTTCGATCGTTAAACCGAAACACGGGGTCGGATCAGAGGTCCTTTTTTTTTTTTTTTTTATCAGCGTGGGGAAAAAGTCTCTGGAGCGTCCGCCGTTCAAGTCCCTGTGTTGTTCGTTACCATGGAAACGTGCAGCAGGGCTCGACACTTTGCGCTCGCTCGTACTACTTCCATGTCAAGATTCACTCGTGTCCGATTCAGAGTCTAATGTTTGCCGATGTGACCGTTAACAGATTGTGGGGACTTGTTTCTTTATTGTCCCGCCTCCTTTTCGGTTCGTTTCTCCCATGTCGTGCAGCAGTGTGTGGAACATTTGCGAATCAGATTGGCTGCTTGTCTTTAGTCCTCTAAGAGCTTTAACGTGTGTAAGCTGATTACTGTGTGTGTGTGTGTGTGTGTGTGTGTGTGTTCAAGGCGATGGTAAACAATCCAGATTATAATTGATGTAGAGATTTTAGCTGCTTGATTAGAACACACACACACACACACACACACACACACACACGTGCACGCAGAGCTAGTTTGTGAGAATATATTCTGCTTTGAGCGCTGGGGTTGGCATCAAGTATCCTTGTGTGGAGTCATGAGTCATAACGTGAGGTTCTAGTCTCAATCTGCTCAAGAGCTCAGCGTTCGCTCGAGTTCCAGCGCTGCGGAACACAGATTAGTGTCGCTACAGAAGAGGCTTATGGGTAACTACGTGTATTTACATGTGTCTTTTATCTTCAAGTAGATCAGCCTTAATAATTAGTTCAGATGTCAGGTCGTAGTGTATAATGACCCTAGTACTGATAGCCTGAAAAAATAGTGTGAGTGATGATTAGAGAGCAGTTCTGTGACCTCTCGCTCTCACTCTCTCGCTCTCGCTGTCTCTCTCTCTCTATCTCTCACTCTGTCTCTCTGTCTGTCTCTCTCTCTCTTTCTGTCTCTCTCTCTCTCTCTCTCTGTCTGTCTGCCCTCTCTCTCTCTCTGTCTCTCTCTCTCTCTCTGTCTGTCTGCCTCTCTCTCTCTCTCTCTCTCTCTCTCTCTCTCTCTCTCTCTCTCTCTGTCTCTCTCTCTCTCTCTCTCTCTCTCTCTCTCTCTCTCTCTCTGTCTCTCTCTCTGTGTATCTGTGTCTGACTCACTCACTCACTCACACACTCAAGGATGGCTGTAGTGAAGCAGGAGGTGAGGCTGGAGAACAGCCTGTGTGCGACACCCAATCCTTTAGAGAGCAGCCGAGCCTCGGAGCTGCTTCTGCAGGGACTGACAGACGGCCACGGGGCGGGTGAGTGGGAGGAGCTAAGGCAGGAAAATTTAAATAAGGCCTTGGGAAATGAATTACAAACAAAAGAGAGAAAGCAGGCCGAAATAAAGGTAACTGTTGGAACGTGCTAGAATCTTCTCAGTGCCTTGATTCGCTCGCCGGTATTCCCGATTTCTTCGCTGTAGTTCCCCATCCACCTCAAGCTGGGTGTCTTGTGCGTGCGGAGATGCTTTTCTGCTCGCCGCAGTTGTAAAGAGTGATTTATAACATATACCAGTTACTAGATCTGTCCTGGCAGCTTGAACCGATCTGGCCTTTCTCTTCTGGTCTCTCGTCTCAGCAAGGCGTCTCCACCCGCAGAACTGTCGCTCGCTCCGTGTTTTTTTTTGTCTTTCGCACCATTCTGTATAAACTCTACACCAGAGCTGTCCGAACTGCGGCCCGTGGCACTTGACTGTATTTTACTTCTCAGTTTCAACACTAGGTGGAGCTACTGTATTGAACAAGGCGGCTTATCCACAAAACCAGGTTAATCGGAGAAATTTTTTACCGGGATTGACTAAAAATGGCAGAACCAGAGAGACGCAAGTGAGTGCAGAAAATCCCAGACACGATGGGAAAATGAATATTTCTTCATAAAACAGCGACAGTTGCTAGCTAGCCTGCTAGCTCAACAACAGTCGAGAAATGCCACGATAGCCAGCTCCGAGGTGGCTCAACTCCTTGCCCGACATGGGAAAGCTTTCTCAGATGGGGACTTGATACAACGGTGTCTTATTAGAGTCGCAGGAATGATGTCCCCAGAAAAGAGGCAGAGAATCAAAGACTTAAAACCTCACGTGTTGGATAAAAGCTCGTGCTTTCGATTTTTTTTTTCTTTTTTTTTTTCTTTTGATCTTTCTTGAAAGTATCTTTTGATGTGATGAGATGTTTTTTATAAATAATTTTTTTTTGCGTGGAGGGGCTGCTCGATCTAAAGAAGTCTAAAGGGCACAACAATGGGTAAGGACACTTTTGAAGCTGTGTCGAATGCAACTGACGAGATGGAGCTTAAATGGGACGAGCTTTGTGGAGCTACAACGGATGGGGCTCCAGATACGACCGGCGGGCGCAAAGGAATGGCCTCTATGGTGTGTACCAAGGTGAAAGAAAGTGGAGGTATTGTCCACAAGCCCTCTGTGCCAAGACAGTCCAGCTTGAGGATGAGATGGACACGGTCAAGGCAATTCGAGCGGGAAAGCTGTACCTCCAGAGAATTTCAAGCTTTTCTATCTGATTTCCGTGCTGAATACGGGGACCTGTTTCCATCCATCCATCTTCTACCGCTTACTCCTTTTCAGGGTCATGGGGAACCTGGAGCCTATCCCAGGGAGCATGGGGCACAAGGCGGGGTACACCCTGGACAGGCTCCCAGTGGGGACCCATTTATTTATTTATTTATTTATTACTTTAATACACTAGACGTGAGGCGATGTACTTCACCTCTAGGGAGTGGCCCAGGACTATATAGTTTTCTGTATGTGGCCCTCAGTGGTAAAAAGTCTGGACACCCCTGCTCTACACTGTTTGTGTGAAAATCCCAGGAGATCGGTACGTTCTGAAATACTCCGACCAGCCCACCTGGAACCGACACCCATGCCGCGGTTGACGTCACAGAGATCAGACTTTTCCTCCATGCTGGTGTTTGATGTGAACGTGAACTGAAGCTCTTGGCCTGTATCTGCATGATGATGCGCATCACGCCGCTGCCACATGATCGGCTGATTTAGACGACTGCATGAGGTGGACAGTGAATGTAGAATAGCATTGTTTATATACAGGTCGATTCTGGCAGGGAAGGTCTGCAGGTGCTTGTAGGCCAGGTGCCGGTCTCTCTCTCTCGAAGATAATTGCACACCTGAGAACGTCCGTCAGCCAATCAGAATGGAGAATTTGTTTATCTACAGATTTATTCCGTGCCCGTTTGACTAAAATATTAATGTTAATTCGAGGCCTGGATCGTGAGCTTTTTTTTTTTCTTTACGGTTTTGTCAGGTTGTCTTCCAGTTAAAGAATTGTAACCCTCTGTCACGTGACAGCGTCTATAGACTGCCTACTGTCCTTTTCTAAAAGAAACCGCCGTACGTGAATAGCGAAGGTTCCTGCAGTTCGGCTGCGTCTGACTGAGGGTGACGTTTACGCCGACGTTGCTAGAGTTGCGTTCTCGTTACAGGGCCAGTGCTACCGTACGGTCTGGAGACCGGCCGGTCACGCGCAGCTCAGGGTGATGAAGGTGGAGATCTCGGACTGCCGACGGTCACCTTTTTTTAAAAACGTTATCGGATACGGGCGTTAGCGTTAGCGGTGACTCCGAGCCTCACGATCCTCTCTGCGTCGCGGTTTTAATTACGCAGCGTGAATTTCGATCAGGAATCCGACGCGCTCGTCTCGGAGGCGGCTCCGTCTTCTGCCGGGTCGCGATCAGCTCCCCAGCTCATCAGGATAATGACGCTGTGCGAAAACGATCAAACGCGTGAAACCCGGCGCAGCTTAATGAGGCATGCCTTAAACAAACTTAATGAACGAGTAGTTTTTATTTATTTATTTATTTCCTCCTGTAGGTTTAGGGCTTTTCCTAAACGTTTTCTATACTCCACAAGTTCGATCCCTCGCCAAGAGCTAGCGCGGACTCTGGGTGAGGCGGGGTTTATTAAAATGGTGTAACGGAATCGACCGGTTTTGTTTTAAACATGAACCATATATATATATATATATATATATATATATATATATATATATATATATATATATATATATATATATATATATATATATATATATATTTTTTGTATTTCGTTTGTTCTCTCTGGTCTGGAAAAAAAAAAAAAAAAGAAAAGAAAAACCCCTGATGTCCAGTAGAAACCATCACAGGAAATTTGAATGGTTTCCACTACAAATACCATTATAATCAATCAGTTAACCATTAAAACCATTACCATTATTGGTCCTTTAATGGAATCCAGTAGACATAACATGCCACCAATAGAAGGCAATAAATAATTAATAGCAGCTTCCATTAAAACCAATACGTGTGTGTAAACAATGTTTAAAGACAAATGGACAGAAGTTTTTTTTTTTTAGAACGTATGAAACACATCTGATTTTATTCATATTTTTTGTGTGTGTGTGTTTTAATCTCGATACATTGTCCCAAATTGATCAAATCAACGCAGTTACGTAGTCTTCGACATTCCCAGTCTTTTATTAACATGGCATTTTATTGTTCTGTGTTTTTTCTCCAGCTCCTATTGAATTCCGGGCCTCCATGGAAGGCAGCGTTTGTCCTCAGGACCCCCCCCTGAAGTCGTCCCTGGTTCTGCCTGCTAAGAAAACGGTCAATTTTCAAAACGAGGTTCAGGAGAACCCTCCGAAAGCCGCGCTCTTCCACAAGCAGCCTCCCGCTCTGCCGCCGAAGCCTTTTACCCGGCAGCTGAACCACAACATGGGTGAGGACGAGCGCTGGGTCACATGACCACAACTCTTTTAGGCTTTAATTAAAGTCCGAGATGGTAAAGGGTTCGTGTGTGGCATGTGGCTCGAACCTGGCCGGTCGTCTTCTTCTCCAGAGCTTTGTCACAGTAACCGTTCACGCGTTCGTTGAGATGTTTTCAAACGATGTCCTATTCGTCTTCCTCCATCAGAGTCCTGTCAGACCCTGAAGCTGCCCTGCGTTCAGGGGAAACACTCTCCTCCTCTTCCTCCTAAGAAAGTGATGATCTGCGTGCCGTCCGGAGGCCTGGAGCTGCCCGTCTCCTCCCCGAGCCCTCTCGCTACCTACCCCGGGAAATGCACTCCCATGATGTACCACGGCAGCCTGGGGGGGCACCACGGACACCCGCACCAGCTGCAGTACGGCAGCGTGCCCAGCCGCATCATCGAGGAGCTCAACAAGACGCTGGCGTTGTCCATGCAGAGGCTCGAGAGGTCAGTCTGGGGCTCGTGAAGTGTTGTTAAAAAAATAAACTTTTCTTTCTTTCTTTCTTTCTTTCTTTCTTTGAATCATATTTCAGCGTTCTAGAGTCAGGGTTGCCAGATATCTGCGAAATTCCTCACAAGACCTGAATCTATCCAAAAATGCTCAGGAGTTAGAAAAGATGGATGCAGTTTTCTTCCTTTTCCCATCCTCTGTATGAGGAAATAATGTCACCGTGGTGCGCACACCTTTCTCCCAATCCTCTCCCTGTACAGCCGTTATCCACGCCATAGTTTTCCCCCTCCGGTATATCCGTTACAGTATTTTCTTCCTTATTTAGACCATTTTCTTGCCATTGTGATGAAGACACAAACAGAATGAAGGACGTCTAGCCGTCTGGCGCCACTCGAACAAGCTTTCACAGCGTGATGGTCACTGTCCTGTTTACACCAAAACACTCTGACTTGAATCACTACGATATCTGCAGACTTCCAGTCACGACAACGCCCTCAATCACTGACGCACGGTCTGTGCTCGCGCTTCGCCTTTATGTGCCACAGCCTAGAATTCGCCATAATCGCTAGGTTTTTAGTTCCAATTAATACATTTTAAAACAAGTCCAAAGCACAGGACCAGTCAACGTCTGTAACCTTTTTTTTTTTTTTTTCTTCCTAAACCAGACTGATAGGGTGGGTAAAACTGCGCAACCCTGGCAACCCAGGAATGAAAGTTTGAATTTTTGGGGGGAGGGGGCGGAATTTTTGACGCTTTGCACTTTGTTGCACTCGGATTTATTACCATATTTCTCAAATGGTTTCAAAAAGCTCTGACCTTCTGCCATATCCTGTAGACGCCCACGAAAAGTAACGCCAATGAAAATGTCCGTGTGTTGCAGCACTTGTAGTTCTGCTACAAGATTCTTAATTTTGTTCAAAAAAGGAAACGTATACGTTGTCTGGAGAGGAATTTCAAACGAGCATCAGCCTTTTGTCTGCTTCTGAGAACCGCTGGAATAATGGCTAGTTAGCTACGCCTAGCTAGCCCAATAACAGCACTATTCCAGATTAGCAACATGAAATAAAAAATTAGAAACTAAACCCCAGCATGTCGATTTCTTAATAACTGAGGATGAATTTCAGTCCAGCATCAGCTTTTCATCAGCTTCTGAACATGTGAACTTCCTCGAATCTGGCTAAACGAAGGCCCAGCGTGTATCTCCGTCAGACCTGGAGCTGCACCGAAGCCGAAATGCAAGGTTTATTAGGACGAGCGCGTGTGCTCTTTTTTTTTTTTTTTTTAGAATGTAGAACAGGTCGCAGCTGAAGCGTGGCTCGTATCGTGGATGTGCTGTTCGTGGACTGTGACCCAGCTAAGCTAGCGCACCACAAAACAATGCCCCCTCCCCCACCCGCTTCCCGCCTCGACTCCACGGCCCATTTTCCCCAGCCGGGAGACGGAGCATAGGCTCACCGTGGCTCTTTCTCTGGCCTTCCTGCGCCCCGCTTGGCATTGGGACAGAATTCGAACGCTGCCAGTCTCTTCCTGATGCCAGGCCAGACACAGCTTGCGCCCGTTGCGTAACAGATCAGAGATCCGATTTGGCAAAACAGCATTCCTCAAAGAATCTTCAGCTTGGACGTGAATCTGGCTGAACTCGACTCTTTAGCTGGAGCTGCTGTCCGGATGATTATTTTATTTGAATTTGAATCCTTTAAAAGTGTTTCTGAACCTCAATAACATCTGATAAGAGGTCTTGTAGATGCTGAAGTGCAGTCTTTTTCCTTTCTGGCCCAGAAATTCATTACTAGAACTAATGAAATCTTTCTCCAATTTTCTGTTTTCTTACATTTTTTTTTTTTTAATGCTTTCTTTCCAAGTAATTCGTCTTCTTTGTCGTCTTTCTCTTCTTCTTCGTCTTCTTCTTCGTCTCTATCTCCTTCTTCTTTGTCGTCTTTTTCTTCGTCGTCACCCTGTTCGCCCCCCTTCGCCCCCCCCTTCTTCATCTCCTTCTTAGTCTTCATCTTCTTAGTCTTCATCTCTTTCTTCTTCTCCTTCTTAGTCTTCATCTCCTTCTTAGTCTTCATCTCCTTCTTAGTCTTCATCTCCTTCTTAGTCTTCATCTCCTTCTTAGTCTTCATCTCCTTCTTAGTCTTCATTTCCTTCTTAGTCTTCATCTCCTTCATCTCCTTCTTAGTCTTCATCTCTTTCTTCATCTCCTTCTTAGTCTTCATCTCCTTCTTAGTCTTCATCTCCTTCTTAGTCTTCATCTCCTTCTTAGTCTTCATCTCCTTCATCTCCTTCTTAGTCTTCATCTCTTTCTTCATCTCCTTCTTAGTCTTCATCTCTTTCTTCATCTCCTTCTTAGTCTTCATCTCTTTCTTCTTCTCATTCTTAGTCTTCATCTCTTTCTTCTTCTCCTTCTTAGTCTTCATCTCCTTCTTAGTCTTCATCTCCTTCTTAGTCTTCATCTCCTTCTTAGTCTTCATCTCCTTCTTAGTCTTCATCTCCTTCTTAGTCTTCATCTCCTTCTTAGTCTTCATCTCCTTCTTAGTCTTCATCTCCTTCTTAGTCTTCATCTCCTTCATCTCCTTCTTAGTCTTCATCTCTTTCTTCATCTCCTTCTTAGTCTTCATCTCCTTCTTAGTCTTCATCTCCTTCTTAGTCTTCATCTCCTTCTTAGTCTTCATCTCCTTCTTAGTCTTCATCTCCTTCATCTCCTTCTTAGTCTTCATCTCCTTCATCTCCTTCTTAGTCTTCATCTCTTTCTTCATCTCCTTCTTAGTCTTCATCTCTTTCTTCATCTCCTTCTTAGTCTTCATCTCTTCTTCTTCTCCTTCTTAGTCTTCATCTCTTTCTTCTTCTCCTTCTTAGTCTTCATCTCCTTCTTAGTCTTCATCTCCTTCTTAGTCTTCATCTCCTTCTTAGTCTTCATCTCCTTCTTAGTCTTCATCTCCTTCTTAGTCTTCATCTCTTTCTTCATCTCCTTCTTCATCTCCTTCTTAGTCTTCATCTCCTTCTTAGTCTTCATCTCTTTCTTCTTCGTCGTCTTTTTAAGATAGAGCTTTATTTTTTTTTTGTCTTTATCTGACCCAGCAATGAATTCTGCAACGCAGTACTTCTCATAAATGCTCCATTTAGAGCTTCTCTAGAATAGTTTTATTTTCCTGGTACGATGCACACGAGTTTCTCACATATTAGTTTTAGGGCTTGTGTGTAATTTTAGTTCTAATGAATGGAATTTCTATTGCAATGAACTATTTCTCATATATTTATTTTCGTTTACAGCTTCCCTGTCATTTTTTTGTTCTGGCTTAGGATTTAATAAGCCAGCAGTTTAGTGTAGATAAACTTAAACCCATTATATTATTATAGGCATGTTTTACTCCCCAACTGAAAACCAAGGGAGGTGCATGTATGACTGAATGAAATGATAAGCCAATGAGCATGACACAATAACCACGCATATGGTCTGTTACCATAATGAATCTCTCTCTCTCTCTCTCTCTCTCTCTCTCTCTCTCTCTCTGTGTCGTCGTCCCCCTCCTTCAGTTCTGCATTGCATTCTGGGCAGTGTGGTCTTTTGGAGAGCAGGTCGGTGCCCACGGTGGTGATCGACTGTGAGGATGATAAAGAGAACATGCCCAGTGAGTCCGATTACGAGGACTTGCCCAGCATGTACAAGGACGACCTGGAGGAAGAGGACGAGGAGGACGACGAAGATGATGACGACTCGCTATTTACAAGTCAGTCCGACTTTTCTTAAATAAATAAATAAATATATATATATATATATCCCTCTCATAGCTCAGTCCTGAAGATTTCAGAAAACTTCCCGTTAAAGTTCCAGCTTTACCTCTGATTTCTTACAAAGCGCAGACACTGGAGACTCCTTCCATACACCCCCCCCCCCCACACACACACACACACACACACACTTTACAGAAACCTTCAACAATGCTTGTAGGTTTTTCGTTGTTTAATAACATCACGTGGTAGATTATGGAGCGTGTAAGTCGTCGCACGAGTCCCTGTGTATGAGCCGTCACCGTAGCAACGGTAACTCGTTTAATAATGCATGTGAACGGCGCGCGAAATCTCACCCGGCTAGAATCGAAAGGAAGTGTGTCTCGCGCAGCGGGTCGGTTTTGGGACGAGATGTTCCGCACACTCCGTCTCCTTGTGTTCGAGCAGCTTTGGAAGTGAAGGGAGTGTTCTCCAGCAGGTATGCTGTGTTCCGAATCATCTCAGGGTCATATTCTGAATCGAATTAACCTGTGTGTGTGTGTGTGTGTGTGTGTGTGTAGATACTTTAGCCCTGAAGGTGCTGAGGAAAGACTCGCTGGCTATAAAGCTGAGTAACCGGCCGTCTAAGAGGGAGCTGGAAGAGAAGAACATCCTGCCCATGCAGACGGACGAGGAGAGGCTCGAGTCCAGACAGCAGATCGGTTCCAAACTCACACGGTCAGAATACACACACTTCTGTAGTCTCCGTAAACATGGACTCGGACATGGTGTGGTCTCTGTTCTTTTGGGGGGGGGGGTTGTATTTTGTTTTTGTTTGTTCTGAGATCTGAACGATTTCTCTCAGCCCAGTCACCGATGGACTTAAAGTCTTCGATGTTCCTGTTATACGATGAAGCAGCTCACTCATTCAGCAGCACTTGAAATACGGTTGCTAAGCAACACCACGCTGCTGAATAAAAAAAATAAATAATAATAATAATAATAAATCGCAGATCGGTTTTAACTGATGCTGCAGACTGTTTTCCACACAAATTAGGCAACATTAGACTACACTAACTGTGTGTGTGAGAGAGAGGTTTATGTATGTGTATATATGAGGGGGGGTGTGAGAGGAGAGAGGGTATGTGTATGTGAGGGAGAGGGGGGGAATGTGGAGAGAGAGAGAGGGTATGTGTGCATGTGAGAGAGAGGAGGGGAGTGTGTGAGAGAAGGAGAGAGAGGGTATGTATGTTTATGTGTGAGAGAGGGAGAGGGGGGGAGTGTGAGAGAGAGGGTAGGTGTGTATGTTTGAGAGAGAGGGGGTGTGTGTGAGAGAAAGGGTAGTGTGTGTGAGAGAGAGGGTATATGTGTATGTTGAGAGGGGGTGTGTGAGAGAGAGGGTATGTGTATGTGAGCGAGGGGGGTGTGTGAGAGAGAGTATGTTGTATGTGTAGGGGGGTGTGAGGTGTGTGTGTGTGAGAGAGAGAGAGAGAGAGAGGGTGTGTATGTGAGAGAGAGAGAGAGAGAGGGTGAGAGAGGTATGTGTGTATGTGAGGGGGTGTGTGAGAGGGTGTGTGTGTGTGAGAGAGAGAGTAGAGAGAGAGAGAGAGAGGGTTGTGTATGTGAGAGAGAGAGAGAGAGAGAGAGTTTTGGGGGGTGGTGTGAGAAAGGTGTGTTGAGAGAGAGAGAGGGGGAGTGTGTGAGAGAGAGAGAGGGTATGTGTGTATGTGAGGGGGGGTGTGAGAGAGAGGGTGTGTGTGAGAGAGAGGGTATGTGTGTATGTGTGAGAGAGAGGGGGGGAGTGTGTGAGAGAAAGGGTATGTGAGAGAGAGGGGGGGAGGTGTGAGAGAGAGAGAGGGTATGTGTTATGTGAGGGGGGGGTGTGTGAGAAAGGGTATGTGAGAGGAAGTATGTGTGTATGTGTGTGAGAGAGGGGGGGGTGAGGTGTGAGAGAAAGGGTGTGTGAGAGAGAGAGGGGGTTTGTGTGTGAGAGAGGGGGGGGGGGGAAGTGTGTGAGAGAGGGTATGTGTGAGAGAGAGAGAGAGGGTATGTGTGTATGTGTGTATGTGTGAGAGAGGGTATTGAGAGAGGTATGTGTGTATGTGTGAGAGAGAGGGGGGAGTGTGTAAGAGAGAGGGTATGTGTGTGAGAGAGAGGGGAGTTAGTGAGAGGGAGGTTGAGAGTAAGTGGTATGTGTGAGAGGGGTGTGTGATGAGAGAGAGAGAGAGGGTGTGTGTGTGTGTGTGAGAGAGAGAGAGAGATTGAGAGGTGGGGTGAGAGAGAGAGGATATGTGTTATGTGAGAGAGAGGAGGGGTGTGTGAGAGAGAGGGTATGTGTATATGTGAGAGAGGGGGGAGTGTGTGAGAGAGAGGGTATGTGTGTGTATGTGAGAGAGACGGGGGAGTGTGAGAGAGAGGGTATGTGTGTATGTGTGAGAGAGGGGGAGTGTGTGAGAGAGAGAGGGTAGGTGTGTATATGTGAGAGAGAGGGGGGTGTGTGAGAGAGGTGTGTGTGTATGTGAGAGAAAGGGGGGAGTGTGAGAGAGAGGGGTATGTGTGTATGTGAGAGAGAGGAGGGTGTGTTAGAGAGAGAGAGTATGTGTGTATATGTGAGAGAGGGGGGTTGTGAGAGAGGGTATGTGTGTATGTGAGAGAGACGGGGGGAGTGTGAGAGAGAGAGGGTATGTGTGTATGTGTGAGAGAGGGGGGGAGTGTGTGAGAGAGAGGGTATGTGTGTATATGTGAGAGAGGGGGGAGTTGTGTGAGAGAGGTTATGTGTGTATGTGAGAGAGACGGGGGAGTTGTGAGAGAGAGGGTATGTGTGTATGTGTGAGAGAGGGGGATGTGTGAGAGAGAGAGGGTATGTGTGTATGTGAGAGAGGCGGGGGAGTGTGAGAGAGAGTATGATTGTGTATGTGTGAGAGAGGGGGAGTGTGAGAGAGAGGGTATGTGTGCATATGTGAGAGGGGTGGTGTGTGTGAGAGAGAGGTATGTGTGTTGTATGAGAGAGGGGGGAGTGTGAGAGAGAGAGTATGTGTGTATGTGAGAGAGACGGGGGAGTGTGAGAGAGAGAGGTTTATGTGATTTTTGAGAGGGGGAGTGTGAGAGAGAGAGTATGTGTGTATGTGAGAGAGCCGGGGAGTTGTGTGAGAGAGAGGGGAGTGTGTTGTGTGTGAGCGAGAGGGTATGTGAGTGTGAGAGAGAGAGAGGGGGAGAGAGTGTGTGTGTGAGCGAGAGGGTATGTGAGTGTGAGAGGGGGAGAGAGTGTGTGTGAGAGCAGGTGTGTGTGTGTATGAGAGAGAGAGAAAGAGAGTGTAAGTATGTGTGTGTGTGTGTGTGTGTGTGTGTGTGTGTATGAGTCAGTGGGCAGATGGCCCAGTGAATGATGAAGGCCATCAGCGCTCTCGTGCAGCTCCATCCTGTTCTCTATACTACAGCAGAGCTGACCTAATTTCATCCAAACCTCTCTCTCTCTCTCTCTCTCTCTTTCTCTTGCTCCATCTGTCTATCTCTCCTCTATCTCTCCCTCTCGCTCTTTTTCTCTTGCTCAATCTGTCTCTCTTTCGCTCTCTTTCTCTTGCTCCATCTGTCTATCTCTCCTCTCTCTCTGTCTTTCTGTGTTTATCTCTTGCATCTCTGTATATCTTTCTGTCTCTCTTGGGCTCACCTGTGTCTGTCACTTTTGTTCTCTCTCTCTCTCTCTCTCTCTCTCTCTCCCTGAGTCATCCCCGCTGCACTGCGTCCTTGACTGTTACCAGCTGAACGAGATTAAAGCTGTACAATATGTTCTCCTCTTTAACGGCTCCTGAAGCCGGAGTCGCTGATGACTGATGCGGGGAAGCTGCTGCTGCCGCTGGTGAATAAACCAGATCAGGGCCAGACATGTTAAAATCATTTAGCACATGCTAATGGACTGAGCGCTCCGCGTCTCCGCTGGATAATGGCGGAAAATGCCGAACCGCAGACGTGAGATGCGGCTCCGAGAAGAACGCTGACGGCCCAGATATTTCTACACTCGATTGCGATTGCAGAGAGAAGTGTATCGTCATGGTAACTGCTGGACGACACGGTCGACTTCAACTCCCTTCTACTTGATAACGACTGAAGGTCTTTTATTGAACACGCTTTAAATGTTGCTATGAATTACATCGGTCGTTCGTTGAGTCCAAAGGGTGTGCAAACTTTTGCACCCGACTCTGAGGATCGTAAAGGACCTGCCGGGCTTATCGATTCAGACGAGTAACGTCTTTATTAACTCCACCTTTTAAACCCATACGCAGTTCGCTACGATCGGTTTTGCTTGCTCCGAGGTGAATGGGTGATGTGAGCGAGGAGGGGGAGGGGCTTTCGGGAGGTTATGAGGTTCGTGACGATACCTCAGGGCAGCGCTGGCTCAACGCTTAACCCTCTTACCCCTCTTACCCTTACTTATTTCATTATTATTTTTTTGACGACGTCACGACGTGATTACGTTATCACGCCACCATTACGATGAAGATCCAAGCGTGAATGTTGGTGTACTAGTAGAAGTGGACTAAAAACGCCACGCGAAAAGCTAATCGTGTCCCAGCTAAAGTTCCACCTACAGTGAACACGGGCACGTCTAAAATAGTGGAGAAAAAAAGAAAACGTACACCGTTACACAGGCGAGAGCGAGGATTCTAGATAGTGACCGCAGTGAAAGTTCAGGCCATGTTGAAACTGATAGTAACCCAAACTCTCCTGATTCACGCTCTCTCCTGATTCAGACTCTGTCCTGATTCACGCTCTCCTGATTCAGACTCTGTCCTGATTCACGCTCTCCTGATTCAGACTCTGTCCTGATTCAGACTCTGTCCTGATTCACGTTCTCTCCTGATTCAGACTCTGTCCTGATTCACGTTCTCTCCTGATTCAGACTCTGTCCTGATTCCCGCTCTCTCCTGATTCAGACTCTGTCCTGATTCACGCCTCCCTGATTCAGACGCTGTCCTGATTCACGCTCTCTCCTGATTCAGACTCTGTCCTGATTCACGCTCTCCTGATTCAGACTCTGTCCTGATTCACGCTCTCTCCTGATTCAGACTCTGTCCTGATTCACGCTCTCCTGATTCAGACTCTGTCCTGATTCACGCTCTCCTGATTCAGACTCTGTCCTGATTCACGCTCTCCTGATTCAGACTCTGTCCTGATTCACGCTCTCCTGATTCAGACTCTGTCCTGATTCACGCTCTCCTGATTCAGACGCTGTCCTGATTCACGCCCTCCCTGATTCAGACTCTGTCCTGATTCACGCTCTCTCCGATTCAGACTCTGTCCTGATTCACGCCTCTCCTGATTCACGCTCTCTCTGATTCAGACTCTGTCCTGATTCACGCCCCTCCTGATTCAGACGCTGTCCTGATTCACGCTCTCTCTGATTCAGACTCTGTCCTGATTCACGCCTCTCCTCTGATTCAACGCTCTCCTGATTCACGCCCCTCCTGATTCAGACTCTGCCTGATTCACGCTCTCTCCTGATTCAGACTCTGTCCTGATTCACGCTCTCCTGATTCAGACTCTGTCCTGATTCACGCTCTCCTGATTCAGACTCTGTCCTGATTCACGCTCTCTCCTGATTCAGACTCTGTCCTGATTCACGCTCTCTCCTGATTCAGACTCTGTCCTGATTCACGCTCTCCTGATTCAGACTCTGTCCTGATTCACGCTCTCTCCTGATTCAGACTCTGTCCTGATTCACGCTCTCTCCTGATTCAGACTCTGTCCTGATTCACGCTCTCTCCTGATTCAGACTCTGTCCTGATTCACGCTCTCTCCTGATTCAGACTCTGTCCTGATTCACGCTCTCTCCTGATTCACGCTCTCTCCTGATTCAGACTCTGTCCTGATTCACGCTCTCTCCTGATTCAGACTCTGTCCTGATTCACGCTCTCTCCTGATTCAGACTCTGTCCTGATTCACGCTCTCTCCTGATTCAGTCTCTCTCCTGATTCACGCTCTCTCCTTGATTCAGACTCTGTCCTGATTCACGCCTCTCCTGATTCAGACTCTGTCCGATTCACCTCTCTGCTGTTTCAGACTCTGTCCTGATTCACGCCTCTTCTGATTCAGACTCTGTCCTGATTCACGCTCTCCTGATTCAGACTCTGTCCTGATTCACGCTTTCTCCTGATTCAGACTCTGTCCTGATTCAGACTCTGTCCTGATTCACGCTCTCTCCTGATTCAGACTCTGTCCTGATTCACGCTCTCTCCTGATTCAGACTCTGTCCTGATTCACGCCTCTCCTGATTCAGACTCTGTCCTGATTACGCTTTCTCCTGATTTAGACTCTGTCCTGATTCACGCTCTCTTGATTCAGACTCTGTCCTGATTCACGCTCTCTCCTGATTCAGACTCTGTCCTGATTCACGCCTCTCCTGATTCAGACTCTGTCTTCTGTACGCTCTCCTGATTCAGACTCTGTCCTGATTCACGCTCTCCTGATTCAGACTCTGTCCTGATTCACGCTCTCTCCTGATTTAGACTCTGTCCTGATTCAGGCTCTCTCCTGATTTAGACTCTGATCCGTCTTCATCTTCAGTATCAACCAGTGCGACTGACTCTGCAGGGGTTTGGAGTCGTAACCTGACCATCTCTGTATATTCGTGAAAACACCACCTACTGGTCTGATTATCACCAGAAACGTGACTTTTGGCACTAAAATGCATTTATTTATTTATTATTTACTTGAATTTAATCGAAGGCGTTGACCACGCTGATGCTCGTGTGGTACTTCTAAACGAGTAGAAGGATTTTAGCGAGCGTTTTTCGTCTTTTCTCTAGTTAAGAATCGTGCTCTAAGTTTAGTACGAACACTGAACCGCTTCCTTTTCAAAGTAAGATTACACAAATACATTATTATAAGTTGGTTCAAGGCCTGAAAATGTTCAAATTAAAATGTTGATCTTGGCCCGGGGGCTCAGGGTTGGCGTGATGTTTCTCTGGGGTATATAGGGTCGTGGGACATAATGCTGTGGGAAAGGAGGGGTGAGAGGGTTAAGGCTCTGGGTTACTGGTCAGAAGGTTGGGGGATGAGGCCTGAGCACCGCCACCGCTGTTGGGCCCCGGAGCAAGCTGGGATATGTGAAGGATATATATATATATATATATATATATATAATCAAGCTGCAGCGATGGCTGAGCTGTTCTTAAAAGGTTTGGGTTTAATGCAGAAGATGTGTACTGAATCAACACACCCGAGTGCTTGCGTGACTCCGTGGGCTTTGGTAAGGACTCTGGGATGTTGATGGAGAGTTGAGCTGAAGGCTGGATCTCCACACAGGAAGTCACATGACCTTTCTCAGGCATCAGACAGTCAGCGGATAGAATCGTTGACGTTCACCACGTCTCCTGTTCCCAAATATCCAGCGCTCTGATGTGAGGAGGATTTATTTATTTATTTATTTTTTGGTGCGTTTGAAATTGATTTTGGACTAGCTTTTAGATCCGGTGCTCCATCTCACCTGTCTGTCCGTCCATCCATCCCTCCCTCCATCCATCTGACTGTTTAGTCAATTCATACTTCCATCCCTTTTTTTTTTGTGTGTGGTTATCCCTCCTTAACTCTGTTCTTCCATTCATCCCTGCATACCTCTGGCTGTCCATCCATCCGTCCTTCCATACATCTTTACATCCATTTATCTATCCATACCTCCTTGGCATCTTCCATTCATCCTTCCCTACCACTGTAAGTCTACACATGCATCTATCCCTTCTTACTTCTGTCCATCTGTTCTATCCTTCCCTATCTCTGGTCATTCATCTATCTGTGCTACAATTCCTCTCTTCTTCTGGCCATCTATCCATCCCTCTGACCATCTATCCATCTGGTCATCATTCCCTACCTCTGGTCATTTCTCTATTCCTCACCCTTTCATAGCTTTTGGTCATCACAATTCATCCATCCATCCATCCATCTCTCACTACCTCTATCCATCCATCCATCTCTCACTACCTCTCTCTGTCCATCCATCCATCTCTCACTACCTCTATCCATCCATCCATCTCTCACTACCTCTCTCTGTCCATCCATCCATCTCTCACTACCTCTCTCTGTCCATCCATCCATCTCTCACTACCTCTCTGTCCATCCATCCATCTCTCACTACCTCTCTCGTCCGGCTTCCCCCCCTCCCCTCCCACCCTCTCCCTCCTCCTTACTTTTTTCAATCTATAACACACCCTCTCGATCATGTCAAATCCAAGCTCTCTACCCCCCCCCCCCCCCGCCCCCCTTTCCTCTCTCTTCTCCCCTTCTCTCTCCTTTCCTCTCTTTCCTCTCTCCCCTTTCCTCC